>PVKE010001958.1:63958-89912 GCA_004027555.1 Craseonycteris thonglongyai
GAGGACCGAGGATCGAATCCCGGCTCCGGCCCAGGCAGGACCCACGTGCTGAACTGGGGAGTTCCCACAGTTCGGTTCTCTAGCTGTCTCTGTCTCTGTCTCTCTCTCTATCTGTCAAAAGTAAAATAGAAATAAATATGCACTGAAGACAAAAAGATAATTTCTCTCTATAAAAAATAAATAAAAAAATAAAAAAAAATAAAAAAAAAAAGAAGTACAGCTGCTGACACCTGGACTTTGGCCTAGTTGGACTCCTACCAGACATCTGACTTATAGATAAGTAAGATAATACATTTGTATTTTTTAAACTGCTAAGTTTGTGCTAATCTGTTATCAATGCAATAGGAAACAAATACAATTTGCAAATGGAATATCTAATAAAGAATTTGCATCCAGAATATATAAATACTGATGACTCAATAATAAAAAGGCCATAACCCAATTGTTTTTCTACAGATTTATTTTTATCGTTTTTGACAGAAAGAGAGAGAGAGAGAGATACAGAGACAGAGACAGAGACAGAGAGAAGTTAGGAGGGCCCAGAACAGTCTCCATAGTTGCACATCATTCATTTTTCCACATAGTTTCATTCCACAGGTGGGCTCGGGGCTGCACAGGGCAGGAACTGGGCCAGGGTCTCACCCTCGTGAGAACTGAACTGGGGGCACTCCCCAGTTCAGCATATGAGTCCACACGGGCCAGGGCTGAAATTCGATCCTTGGGCCCCAGGGCTGCAAAGTGAGTGCTTAGCCCACTGAGCCATCCCGCTTCCCCTCAATTTGTTTTTTAATGTGCAAAACTTGAGTGGCTATTTCACCAAAGAGGATATACAAATGATTAATAAGCATGTGAAAAGATGTTTAACATCATTAGTCATTAGGGAAATGCAAACTGAAACCACAATGAATGTGTATCCAGCTTCTAAAGAATACAATGTCACTTATGAGATGAAGCTGCAAAGACTCTGGCTTGGGTCTTGTTCACCGTTTCTTGCTCTCACTTCCTCACTGCCATGTGTGAGTTGCCCTTTGGTGAAGCCCAACTGGCAAAGAACTGGAGGAGGCTTTCTGGCACCAGCAGGTGAGAAACTGAGGCCCTCAGTTCAACAGAATCTAAGGAACTGAATCCCACTAACACCCACCTAAGTGAGCTTGGAAGCAGATCCTCTCCCAGGCAACCCTTGAGATGACTACAGCTCCCGCATCAATTGGGATGTACCGGTAACTGTTTGTGAAATCCTAAACCCGAGGGCTTAGCTAACTACACCCAGATTCCTGACCCACAGAGACTGTAAGATTTTAATAAATGTTTGATTTTTAAGCAGTGAAACTTTAGAGTAAGTTGTTATGCATTGATAGATAAATAATACAGACTCACTAACTATAATTTTAAAAAATCAGTATCGAATGCTGGTGATGATGTGGAGTACCTGGAACCCTCATACATTGCTTGTGAGACTGTAAACCAGTACATCCACTTTAGAAAAAGTTTGGCAGTTTCTTAAAAAGATAAACTTATTGCTTGACCCAGAAATTTCACTCCTAGGAATCTACCCAAGAGAAACAAAAATATGTCCATATAAAACTGGAATATGACTATTCACAGCAGCCTGGAAACAATCCAAATATCCATCAACTGATGAATGAATAAAGAAAATGTGGTATAACTATATGATGGAATACTACTCAGCAATAAAAAGGAATGAACTACTGATACATGCTACAATGCAGATGAACCTTAAAAGCATTATACTAATTGAAAGAAGCTAGATGGAAAAGACTACATACTATATGATGCCATTTACAGTAAATGTCCACCAAACACAAATGTATAAAGATGGAAAGATCTGTGGTTGCCTAGGGCTCGGGGTGGGAGTGGATTTAGCTGCAAAAGGTCATGACGGTATTTTTTGGTTAATGGACAAGTCCTGCGACTAATTTATGGGGATGGTTGCCTAATTCTATAAGGTAAATTATGCCTCATTAAAGCTTTTTAAAAAAAATACGTAGAACAGAATTTATCAAGAAAGGTGCACGACCTTTAAGACGATACTATAACATTTTATTGAAGAACATAAAATAAAACCTTAATAAAGAGAGAGAGAGCTCATGTTTCTGGGCATAAATATTTAATAGCATTAAAATATAAATATTTTCATATATGTATATTATATAAATTTCTAATCAGAACTCTTATGGTTCTATTTTTTTAAAGATTTCAACAGAATGATTTTAAAGTTTGCATAAAACAATAAATGTGTAACAAATTACATTATCAAAACTGTTTTCTAAAAAGTATAACCATCTCTTCAAGAATAAACCATTTATGTCAAAAATGTACACCTATACAGAAAACCTACCAGACCTTATGAAGCAATTTCACTATAAAAAGACATATGAACATGAGTCTGCCTGGTATTCATGTGTTACTATGTGTCCAACAGAGAGTGAGTAAGGTTGGGATGTAATCATGTCCATACGGAAGTATATCCGTGAGGCCTTGTATAATCTCAACCTTCTTTTTAACTGAGGAGGAAAGAATATTTTCTTAACACTTGATTACTAAGTAGAATTGAAAAGAATTGATTTTTAAATTGATGCTTTCCATGTGATGTGAAGAATAGGATTCAGGAAAAAAAGGGAAGATGGTAGTTGGTAGCATGTGGTCCCTGTTCACCTCACCATTGTTGGAAAAACATGAACTGCATTCAACAGTCTACCAATTACTTGCTCATTTATCCAGTGAGTTAAACCAATCCTCAATTTATAGGAAGGCAATCACAGCAGAGAAGTATGGAAACCTTTCTAGGACCTAGAGCTTAGAGCTGATTCAATTTCTAGTGGCCCAAAAGGAAGACGAGAGTAGACTGTGGGGATAGGAGGAAGGAGAGGACAGTGTGTGGAGGACTGTGTGGATGAGGGAAGAGGGCTGAGCTGTCAGTGTTGTGGCATGCACAGGGAGCTGGTGCAATCCACACTCGGAACAGGCACAGACTGGCAGAACTTACAGAGACTCTGTCCTTGTGACATTGCCGCTGTTTCCACTGCCATGTGCTGATTCTCAACATCACAGCAGATATCAGAGCTATTTGAGAAGTTTAAAAAGTTCAGGGAAGCCAGGGTGGCTCAGCGGGTTAAGCGCTCACTTTGAACCCTGGGGACCGAGGATTGAATCCCGGCCCCAGTCCATGCGGACCCATATGCTGAACTGGGTAGTGCCCCCAGTTCGGCTCTCACCAGGGTGAGACCCCAGCCCAGTTCCTGCCCTGTGCAGCCCCACTCACCTGTGAAATGAAACTATGTGGAAAAACCAATGATGTTCAACTATGGAGACTGTTCTGAGCCCTCCCCCTTCTCTCTGTCTCTCTTTCTGTTTCTCTCTCTCTGTCAAAATCAATATAAATAAATAAATAAATAAATAAATAAATAAATAAATAAATATTTAAAAAGTTCAGAGGCCCAAGCCCTACTGTAGACTCAGTTGAGAATCTTTAAGGGTGGGGCTTGGGCATGAGTATTAAAAAAAACTTTTTTTTTCAATTTGATTTTGAGGTATAGCTTCTGAGAGGTCCAAGAGCAGAGCATTATGTCAGCCACTGTACCAAGGACAGCTACAGCTCCTGGCAAGTTTACCCTGGGCCAGAGATTGAAAAGGAAAGAGAAGAGAAAGAAGAAATAAAAGCAATACCTGCTTAATGGTGAGCAGTTAATATTGCTGATCAGTATCATCCTGTTATCCTGCAGATACTCAAAACCTCTCAGGCTACAGATGGGCATTCTGGAAGCTACCCATGTCCAGAATAGCCTACGGCCAACTGAAGTACAACCACTGGAGGGTTTGAGATCAGGGCACCATAACTGATGGCTTTTCCCTATTCAATTTCCTATTCCTTTCTTGCTATAGCTATAACTGAAGGATGGTACTATCTTACAACTTCGGTTTATTACTACAAAATATATTCAGAATTTTCCCTTTGGGTCTACAGGTCTAGTGTTTTCAAAGTGTATTTCTTATACACTTGGCAGTTTTAAAGTGACTCAGCTGTATCTACATAATAAGAGAGGCAAGTATAAGCAGGTCAGCACCAGCATTTGCTGCTCAGGAAAATGGAGCAAAGAACTAATTAGTGATTCAGATATGCTTATAATTGAATCCTCTCCTTGGCTCATTGATATTTTTTTTTCATACTTCTTCGAGGTTTTCCAAGATATAATATTCAAGTCTACATTTTTTTTTAAAAAGTGAATCCTGCTCCTAATGGAAGAAAAGGAGACAATGATTTTCCCTCTTTCCTTCCTGGTCAACTGACAGGAAGAGATTTTCTCTGCCTAGGATAAAGAAAGAGGCAACATGCCATTTATAGAAATGGTTTCCTAAGACAAAAAGGACTTCTATTCTCTAATTCTAATAAACAGTAAGCTGTGTCTGTCACAGAAGCTCTTCAAGAACAGACATAGCAGCTGCCCTTTTCCAGGCTTCCCAGAGGTCACCCACAGAAGTTGGGTAGTATGTCAAAGGGAAGTTAAATTTAGACACGTGCTTAGGCCTCCTATGTAAGGCAGGGTCACACGTAAACATTCACAGAGAGTAAAAATAAATTACAAAGAACAAAAGAGAAAGGAAGATGAAACCACTAAGATTTTTATTATGCCTCAAAATCAATGAGCAAAAAGACCAAGGTGTTTAGGCAGAATTAGAATCATTGAAAATGGCTAACACAGCCCAGTATAGTCACAGTACAGAATCAGGGTTCATTACAGGGACAAAAGCAAAGCATTAGGCTCCTGAGTTGTGGCTCCCAGTTAGATGCCCCCTGCGCTCATCTTTGAATAGCAGCACTCACTTTCAGCTTTCTGCCAGAAAACATGCACGTGGGAAGAGGGAGCTCTAACTCAGTTTGGGAAAAAGCAGGCTGCTGGCCAAATGCACATGTAAATAGCATTTTACAGGTCCCTCCCCTCCCAGGTTTAGCCAAAGCAATCTGGTTTGGCCAAGTAATTCTGATTTGCTCTGCTAAATCTAATTGCACTGCAGTCGTCTTGAGAGGATTCATATAACAAGAGCATTAAGATGCATGAAGCTAATTAACTTTCACAGTTAACTCTCCAGGATACATGTTAAGTTTGTAAAGAACTTTGCAGCAACTTCCCAAATCACTTTTTTAGATCCATGTTAACCTTCTACAATCCCCTCCCACATACAACTGGTTCCAAAAGCACTGATTCCAATATTGCCCATTGGAAATTCCCTTCCTTCTCTCCTTTACTATTGGATGTAGAAACTGAGTAAGTGTTCTTAATCTTTTCCTTCTTTAATTTTTAAAAAAGATTTATTTTATTGTTTTTGACAGAGACAGAGACAGAGAGAAGGGGGAGGGCCCAGAGCAATCTCCATAGTTGTACGTCATCAGTTTTCAATATGGTTTCATTCCACACAGGTGGGCAGGGGCTACGCAGGGTGGGAATCAGGCTGGGGGCCTCCCGCCTGGGAGACATACCCTCTCAAGCCAGGGGCCAAACCAGGGGGTGAGAACCAAACTGGGAGCCTCCAGTATGGGAAGCACACCCCAGTTCAGCACATGGGTCTACATGGGCCAGGGCCAGGATCCAATCCCTGGTACCTGGGGCTGCAAAGTGAGCGCTTAACCCGCTGAGCTATCCCAGCTTCCCCTAATTTTTTTTTAAGTCAACATTTCTGCAGTAAGGATGGGGGTAGGGTTGGGGGTGGGAATAGGCCCAATTAATGGAAGATTTTTACAAGTGGGAAATGGAAACACAAATTTTACATGTATTTAAAAAAGTGAGATATAATTCACATATAAAAGTCACCATTTTAAAGTTTACAATTCAGTGGTTTTTAGTATATTAACCAGCTGTGCAACCACACATGTGTGTTTTTTCACCACTTCTTTCATAACTGATCTACTAATATTTTTAAGACTTCAGGTAGTGTTTGCATGGCAGGAGTAAAATGTTATCTCCATTCTTATTCTCATTCTCCTACATCAGTGGTTCTCCAAGTGTAGGCCCAAGAACACAGTATCACCTAAGAACTTGTTACAGATGAAATTCTGGGCCCCACCCCAGACATACTGAATTTAACAAACACTCCAAGTGATTTTGATGTACACTAATGTTTGAGAGCCATTGTTCTAGATCAGGGTGTCAAACCTTTTAGTTATGGGTTGGACAAGCTTGTTCTAGATCAAGATGATTGTACTAGCTTGTAATTATAGATTTATAATTGCACACATATTTCTTATTAATATATTTTAATATAAAGATATGTTATGTTTTATGGGAAGTATCTAGTATAAAAATTAAGTATACATTTTTATAATAGAGTTTTATGGAGGCTATTCTTTTAATCAATCCATCAATTTTGTTCAGCCATATAAACACATACTAGTAGCTATATTTAAAGGCAAAAAAAGAAAGAGAAAGAGAGAGTAAACAGGGAAACATAAAAAAGAAAGGAAAAGTATAAGACCTCAAATGAAAATGAAAGGCAAAATAAATAAGCCTAACTAAACTACACATCTGGTAAGATAATAAATGGCAAATGTACATAAGATTCTCTGAGGTAGTCCTTTGTTGATCTGCCCTATTTTCTCTCCCTTGTATCACTAGCATTTATCCATTACAAAGCACCACCAAGAAATCACAGAATTCCGAACAGTGAAACTCATTTAAAAAAGAAGGAGAAAATAAAACATTAAAAGTTCCAGAGTTTTCCATGGGATTCTAAGCCCTAAACCCCAAAAGAGACTCAGTGCAGCTGCTCAGGTTGTAGCAAGAACAACAAAAAAAGCCCAACCATTGGAGCCTGTGGGCTCTCAGAAGAGTTTGAAAACAACTAATTTTGTTGAACCTTTCCTTTTATTGATAAAGCCCCAAAAGCTGACTTATTAAGGTCTACATAGCTAAGGTTGAGACTAGAACCCAGATCTCCTGACTTCCGGTCCTGAGCTTTTTTCTCTACCAGACTGTACCTCTTCCATACTGACCAAGAATCCCATTTCCCCTTGGGTAATTTTAATGACTCAGATATTAGAAAAAGACAAACATTTTTTATTAAAAAAAAAAATATCAAGAGTCTTCATTACCTACTACCCAAATACAGCCGCTGTTAAAAGTTTTTTTTTTCCTTATGCATCTATGCATATGAAGACATACACACGTAGACACATTTGTATAATTTGCTATCTGGCTGTTTTCTATTTAAATATTACATGTAAGCATTTTTCCAAGTTCTTCAACTTTATTAAAAATGGAAGTTTTAATGGAAGAATGGGGTTGCTTCATTGAGAACTATCATCTTTTACATAGCTAATACCCTAAAATTAGATTTTTGAGTTCTTTCTAAAATTTACAATGATAAATAAAGCTTCAGTGGGCATCACTCTTCACAAATCTTTGTGTACTTCTATGATTAGTTCTCTATGATAAATTCCTAAGAATATAAATACTAAGTCAAAGGTATGAAAAAGCCTCAATACATGATTGCCCAATTGTCCTCTAATAGGATGTACTACAGTGTACTATTACAGTGAATTTAAACTCATTCTCACCATATTATTTTTCTCTTTTCCAATTTACTTGGCAAAAATGTGTCTTTCAATGCACTAATGGTTTTTCATTAATCATCAAGTTTAGAAAGCATTTAAGAATTAAGCATATATATCCCATAGGCCCCAGCAATACTACTCTTAGGTATTTACCCAAAAGAAAGGAAATATGTCTACAAAGACTTGTGGAAACAACCTAAATGTACCTCAACTGATAAATTGATAAACAAATTGTGATACATCCATAGTATGTATCACATTGTATGTATTTATTCAGTAATAAAAAAAAAATAAGACATTAATATTCATGCCTGAAGCAACATGGATGAATTTCAAAAACATTATGCTAAGTGAAAGAAGTCAAACACAAAAGACTACATACTATATGTGATTCCATCCAAATGAAATTCTAAAAAAAAAAAAAAAAGAAGCTATCATAACAGAAAACAGGTCTGTGGTTGTCAATGGTCACAGGGCAGGGGAGGGAATCTACTGGACACAGACATGGGAATACTCTTTCGAGTGATGGAACTGTATCTTGGTTGTGACAGTGGCCCATACTGTTAATAATTATAAAAATTCATTAGAGTCTATATTTAAAAAGGGTGATTGTTTTTTTGTTGTGTTTTTTTTTGTGTGTGTGTGTGTGTGTAAATTATGTCTCTATAAAGCTGGAAAAAATAAAAACAAAGCAAAGATCATTTATGAAATTCTTTGGGTAAAACTAACTCATTTTTGCCTATTTCCTTTAAACTTTTGTCTATATTCATACATATTCTATATAGCTATAATTACAGAATATATGTAAATTTACATTTTAGACATTTTTATACACAAATAGTTTTACATATTTCTACATATTCTTCATGACTATACTTTAAAATAGCTATACATAACTGTCCAAAGCCCAGAACGATTTCCCTACTGTTAACAGGTGAATCACCAGGTTTTAAAGCAGATGATTTCTCCTCAATATTTGGATGCCACCAAGTGGACAAACTGTGTAATGTCGCTGAGCTTGAGTAAACCATTTAATAATTTTTATAAATAAAAAAATTAATGTTAACTTGTTAGTTTAAATTAATTTTTAAAATTAAATAAAATATTTTAATGAAAAAAGACCATTTTATAAATAAACGAGACCATGATGCTCATCTATCTCTTGAAGTCACAACTCCCAAATCTGAATCTAGGGAAATCAATTAAGGAAAAAACCTTCCTGTTGAAATCAAGTCCTTCACAAATTAAAACCACAAATATAAAGAATAGATATGGGTCTATTTAAGCGCCAAACCAAAAATCAGTTAGGGACTGACAAATGTACATAGCCTCTGCTGTTGGCCAACTAGATGATTTCCAACAAAACAATAAGCCCTCTTAAGAGGCACAATGAAATCACTAATGAAAAAGTGGTGAAGATTGTCTGGAAGACAGAGAAAGATAGTAGGAAACTCATTCACATTTGGGACAAAGACTTGCTGATTCTTTTTATGAGTCACCAGTATTTTCTCCCCATAGACCCTGGCCTCTTCAGTTCCAAGATTTTACTGTTGCATTGAAACAGTATCTGGCTAGAGCCACAAAAAGAAAAATTATTTCAGGAAAGTGGTTCCTGCCGGAGTGGACAAAAGAATTACATTTTCAAAAGAATATTTTTCAATGACACCAAGCCATTGCCTACTACCAAGTAGGGAAATGAACACCCTGCTCTGCCTGTGACCCAGCATTCCTCCCAAATTTTTCTGGCATTCTTTTACCCTCTTCATTTTGCTGCCAACTTCCATAAACTGAAAAGGAACAGTTCAAAAAGAAAAGAAACACTCTAGGAGTGCCATGGCAAAGAACTCTTACAGGAATGTCATGAATCCATAAAGTATGAAACCCATGAGAGAGAAAACATAGCTCATGAAACAGAACCATGGCTTTACTGTGGTAAATTATAGAGCCTGTTTTTTATTTGTTGAAATGCTTATTTGCCTGTTTGTTTTCATTTTAATTATATTTCTCAAAAGATAATACATTTATTCAATAAAAACTCAAAAGATTACAGAAGAGTAAACAATGAAAAGTCTCCTTTGAATTGCATCATTGGCTGACTATTCCCATTCCCAGAGAAGATCATTAACCATTTCTTATGAATTCTTATGGAAATATTTTATAAACAAACAAGAATATATATATATACACACATACATTTTTCCCACATCGAAATTCAATCTCATTTCTTATTACACAAATGGTAAACTGCTATACACGATGATCTTTTTCACTTAACAATACATCATGGTGTTCATACCATATCAATACATAGTTTCTCACTCATTTTATTGCTGTACCATATTGTATCACATGGATGTACCATAAAATATTTAAGAAGTCCCTTATTAAGATGGACATTTAGCTTGTTTCCAATCTTGTGCTGTTTTTATTATCTTTTTACCTGAAACTGTCTCGGCGAATTTGATTGCTTCTTCAACAGGGTCTGAGTTCACAATTTTATCTATAATACCCAGTTTGAGTGCTTCATCTGCCAAAATATGCCTTCCTAAAACAAAACAAAGTAAATCAGAAAACAATGTGGGATTAAAGCAAAAGTATTATTCTATCTAATAGGGAAGGGTATCTATCCAGAATATACACACTTATTATTAAATAAATTAAAATCAACACCACACTGACTATTGTAATAGAAAGATCACTGCAGAGGTAACCTGAAAACATGGATTCGAGATCCATCCCTGCCTTTTACTACTTGTGTGACCATGAAGAACTGCACAGGACTATAATTTCCTTGTTTGTGAATGGGAATAATTATGCATACCTTAGTAATTCTGAGCATTAAATAATAATAATAATAATATAAATATATTCTCTTTATAGTTTATAAATCTCTATAGAAGTACTTTATAAACTATAGATCTCTATATAAATGAGATGATTTATTTTTAATAAAAATAATAATACAAGTAGCAGCAGCAGAGTAGAGGTAGTAGTATTTCATACCCATATACACCAAGGGCTAATGTTGAGGGAGGAGGGAAGGAAGGAAGGGAGGAAGGAAGGAAGGAAGGAAGAAAGGAAGAAAGGAAGGAAGGAAAGAAGGAAAGAAGGAAGGAAGGAAGGAAGGAAAGTTAGTATAGACAGGAAAAAAGATTAAGTTGATATTGTTAGGGTCAGCTTGGCTTGTCGGTTGGAAAAGGAGGTCAAAAGCGCACTGCGAGAACTATTGGGGTCCAAACGTAGTTCCGGGTATCTGGTTGCAACAGCCCCAGGTGCCTACCCACAGAAATTTCATTGTGAAAGCTGGCCAGCGACTTTCCCGGTTGGGACTTGGCGCCAGATTATCCACAAAATGCTCATCCTAGATGCTGGTACCTCCTGATACTCCTCCCCCACTCCCCTTTCTGGTTCTTCTGATACCCGCCTATAAAAATGCTCTCCCAACCCCCCCAGAAATCGCTGAGGCCATCTTTGGAATGGAGGAATTTATTAGAAATGGCCCATTTTCAGCCATTTCTAATAAACTCACTTGCTAAGCCAGAACGCAGTGTGTTCTTCCTTAGGTGGACCATTCAGATATAAGTTATAACCAAAATTACACAAGACCCCGAAATGAGGTGGGCTTATATCATTTTATTATTTTATTTTACTTATTATTTTTGGCAATCCAGCATCTCAACCTCTCTCTTAGTTTGTGGACTTGATATTGATTGGAGCCCTATCTCTTATGGAAGAAGCTGAAAAGGAAACAGACAATTGTTCCATCAGACCCCTGGCAGATAGAGTGTGTCCCATGACAAGCTTGGTGAATAGAGTGCTCTATTAAGGATTTTTAGTCTGGAGTTAGTGACACTAAGCAGCAGCAACAGTTTAAATCTTGTTCCACTGGTGGCAACATCTTGTGTGTCTGACAGTGGTGGTACAAGGAGCATCGAGTGTCCAGTAAAGAATGACAACTCGGGGGTTACAGAATTTTGACACATTACTTGCTTTCTTGCCTCTACCACCTTGCCTTCTGAAGTGTGATCATCAAATAAGTGTCTATGGCCGCAATTTCAGTCTTTGTGGCTCTTACAGTGTTGGTGGCTGCCATCTCTGAGACAAACCCTCTAGTCCTAGTTACTAGTATTTTAAAGAGCTACAAACCAGTTTTCTTGATCAGGTAGACAGTTCAATAATTTCTGGCAGAGGTCACTCTAAACAGCAATATTTGAGTGGTTTGCTGAAAGTGCTTCTGAAAACAGGCTTCCAGATTTTGTCCTATGGTGAGGAGGGTGGGGGGGACTGGGGGAGTGGCTTCAAGGGTCAAGTCTCCTCTATAAGAATCACTTAGGTGAGAGGTGATTGAATCAGTCTCCCCAGGCTAAGATGACCAAGTGGACAAGAAATGTAAGATGGAAACCTGAGTAATAAAAGGATCTTTGAGGCAACTAACCAGGGGAAACATGAACTACCCACAGGGTGGACTGAAAATTCCTTCAATTTTAATGGTTTCTTCTGGCCTGGATTTTACAAAAGCAGAATAGACAGACTACTATTATTAGAGTCAATGAGATTCCAAGTACTTTTATTCCGTGTGAAGGTCCTAAAGGCCCAGCTCTGTGTATGCAACCCAAATCCTCAGGTTGAGATTTCAACCTGTTTTTCATGTGCTGCCCTCAGTGTTCAATGGACTCTGAAGAGCCCTGCCTAGAGCTATTATAAGGAGAAGCCGGGGCAACTGAAGTGAGACTTCTCCCTTCTCTACCCTAGGTAGTCTCAGTTTTCTTCATGGATCTTTTTCCAATCTTTAGGAAAAAATTTCTACATGAAACTCTTTCCAGATGCTATTTTAAAATCCCCCTAAAATTGTACAGGCTACTTAAAAAGACAGGTGTATGATTCCAGTGTTAGCTTTCTTCTAATACACTGTGACCTTTACTATGCAAATCAAAATCCATCATATTCTTACTGTTTTTACCTCTTCTCTTCATCATGTCAAAAATAGAGATATTTCTATAAACAGCAGCATTTTGGAAAAGGCAAATTTTAGTTCATTTATTTTTGTCAAATAGCCAGATTTCTTCTTGAGTTCCCCCAAGATACTCTTGCCTTTCAAACAATACCAAAAACAGGGCCACAAAATATTTCTCAGTGTTCACCGATATGCTTTAATTTCTGTAAATCATACAAGCTTGTCCAACCCACAGCCTGGCCTGCTTGAGGCCCAGGATGCCTTAGAATGTGTCCCACCACAAATTCGTAAACTTTCTTAAAACATTATGAGATTTTTTTTTTTAGCTCATCAGCTATCATTAGTGCTAGTGTATATTATATGTGGCCCAAGACAATTCTTCTTCCAATGTGGCCCAGGGAAGCCAAAAGATAGGACACCCCTGCCTTAGAATCTGAAGACTCATTTCACACTACAGTTAACCCTTGAACAATATGGGTTTGAACTGTGCAGGTCCATTTATGTGTGGACTTTTTTCAATTAATTATAGTACTGGAAATGTACATTCTCTTCCTTATTTACTTTTCTCTAGCTTACTTTATTATAAGAATATAGTATATAAATGTACAAGAAATGTGTTAATCAGCTATTTATGTTATTGATAACAACAGTAGGTTATTAGTAGTTAAGTTTGGGGAAAGTCAAAAGTTACACATGAATTTTTGATCATGTGGGGGTGAGTGCACCAACCCCCATATTGTTCAAAGATTAACTGTATTATGATTTCCCCCTATATCTCATGCTTCTTTACTTCCTATTTTGTCTTTTGCAGAATAAACTGTCTCATGAGCTTTGAATTTCTATAGTATGTTGGTTTGTAAGCATCCTCTTATAAATTCTACATTAGATATTTAAAATAGTTCATATTCTTAAATGTGTATTTTATCACACCACCATAAATTATAACCATTTCTAATTAATTTATTGGCAACAAGAAATTTAATACTTTTAGTTTTTCTAACTCTCTTACTCTACAGGAGTAGGAATTTGGATCATGTATACAGTTTTGTATGATGATTTCTGTGTCAAAACATACAAATTTCTTTTTCTTTTTTTTTTTAAGATTTATTGTATTGATTTTTGACAGACAGAGAGAAACAGAGAAAGACAGAGAGAAGGGGGAGGGCCCAGAGCAGTCTCCATAGTTGACATTAGTTTTCCATATAGTTTCACTCCACAGGTGGGCACAGGGCTGTGCAGGGCAGGAACTGGGCCAGGAGCCTCCCACATAGGCCCCGGCAAGAACTGAACTGGGGGCACACCCCAGTTCAGCATGTGGGTCCGCCTGGGCCAGGACCGGGATTCGATCCCCGGTCCCCAGGGCTTCAAAGCAAGCACTTACAACCCGCTGAGTCATCCCAGCTTTCCCAAAACATACAAATTTCAATTAAAGTTCTCAAACTTTTTAGTCTTAGGATCTCTTTGCATTCTTAAAAATTATGGAAGACTCCAAAGAGCTTTTGTTTATGTGGGTCATTTCTATTAATATTTACTGTTTTAGAAATTAAAACTGAGAACTTTAAAAATTCCTTTATTAAATCACTTTAAAATATAATAAACCTATTTATTACAAGTTAACATAAATTTTTATGCAAAATAACTATATGTTCAAATTTAAAAAAATTTAGTGTCAGTGTCATTGTTTTATATTTTTGCAAATTTATTTCATATCTGGCTTAACAGAAGATAGCTTGATTCTCATACCTGCTTCTGCATTCAATTTGTTCTGATACCACAGGGCACATAATAACCTCTGGAAAATTCCACTGTATACTTGTGAGAGAATGAGAATGGAAAAGACAAGTAATGTCCTATTATTATGGAAATAGTTCTCACTTCATAGTGGTCTTAGGCATACCCAGCATTCCCTAAATCACACTTTAAGAACTCTTGATTTAGATGATGATTTTAAAGACTATATAGCATCCTACTATATGAATTTTCCACATGTTCACATTTGTTTGTGGCTGGAGTGATTTCAGTTATTATATTTTGAAACCAGCCTTTTGTTGCATTTTGTTTTTATTCTTTGGAAGCTTGCAGGATTCTATTTCCTATAAGTTACCAGAATACATCAGTTTTCACAGAAAAATGGTGTGCTTGCTAAAATACAATCTCTGATTCTAGATCCTCATTGACTGAAGAGTTTCTTCTATTTTTTCCTTTTATTATTACTTCTCACTCGTTTGCTTCATGCTTTGGAAGCTCTTATTATGCACAGCCTCTGCTATATACTCTATTATATATATACCTGCCATTCTGCTACCTTCATTTACAATTTATGTATTGTTTTATTAAGTTTTCTGAATTCTATAAATGTGTCTCTATCCTCTATTTTGCTGATTCAGTTGTCTGTTCTATCATGTCTTCTTTTTATTCCTTCAAGAAGAAGTAGTTTTGGCTAATGTTTTGATTTTAAACAGGATGTTCTTATTTAATATATTTTTCTAATTTAGAATAATAAATTTTCTAAAATTTTTATTTTCTTTAATGTGTTTCAGCAGACTCACATTTACGTTTCATTTTTCTTATGTCATAATATTGTCATAAGTTTTAGGTTTGGGGTTCAGTTTTAAGATTTTGGTTTGTCTGTTTTTTGTTTTGGTCATGCAATGATATTTGCTGATAGTTATTATTGCTGCCTGGGAGCTCTGGATACTAAAACTTGTCCTCAACATCTTGTTCAAATATAGAGAAAATCCACCTGGACCTAAATCTGAAAGGCCGGCCAGATAGAGCTGCCACTCCCAGTGTGTCCAGAATTCTGAATAATAAGAGGTATCTCTTATTATTCAGAATTCTAGGACCCTGGGGGCATCCCTACCCCATGAGTGATCATACAGAATCTCATCAGGCCTGGGGCAAAACTCTAAGAGAATAGAGCAGAGGCTTTCTCTGCTGTTCAGTGAATAAGGAGGATGGGACCTAGAGAGTAAAACCAGGAGGAAAAAGAAGGCACTGCAGTTCTTGTCACCTGGTTGGACAGAGAACACCAGGGAATACACTGCAATGCGCTCAGGCACAACTTTTGTGCTTACTGCTAAAGATTCGGTCATTCATAGGTGGCACTTTAAGGGAGCAATGGAGAAGCAGCAGTTAGTGCTGTCATTACTCCACTTTCCAGAATTACCTCTCTTACACATTTCAGAAGATCAGAAAACTTTAGCTATTATTAGTTTAATCCAAATCTACTAACTTATTAATTTCTAATAGGATCAGTTCCTGCAACACTGGTGTTTTTTTCTCATTTACATCAGTAGGGAATCCCTAACTTTCAATTAATTTTAACATCTTTTCTTATAATTTTTTTTTCTAAACCACAAAGCAAGATTCTTAATTTTATCATTATTATTGGCTACTGTATTAGTTTCCTATTGCAGCTATAACACATTACCATATAGATAGCATCTTAAAATAATACATATGTATTACCTTAGAATGTCAGCAGTCTAAAAGAGGTCAGCACAACTACATTCCTTTTGGAGTCTCTAAGAGAGAATCTCTTTCCTTGTCTTTTCCGGCCTCTAGACCAGGAGTGTCCAACCTTTTGGCTTCCCTGGGCCACACTGGAAGAATTGTCTTGGGCCACACATAAAGTACACTAACACTAACAATAACAATACTTTTTTTTATTGCAAAAAAAAAAAAAAATCTCATAATGTTTTAAGAAAGTTTACAAACATGTGTCAGGCTGCATTCAAGGTGACCTGGGCCACATGCAGTCTAGGGGCCGGAGGTTGGACAAGCTTGCTCTAGAGGCTGCCTCTTGGCTTGTGGTGTTTTCCTCCATCTTTAAGGCCAGCCATATATAATAGCATCTTCCCTCCTCTCTGATCTCTTGCCTCTCTCTTCTAAGGACCCTTGTGATAAATTGGGACCACCTGAAAATTCCAGAATAATCTCCCATCTTAACACCCTTAATTTAATCACATTAGTTCCTTTTAAATGTAGGGTACCCTGTTCATTCTGGGGGTTAGGTTGTGGACATCTTTTGAGGGCTATTATTCTGCTTCCCACAGTTACCATTTGTAAAATATCTTCTATGTGACAGAACCATGACATGTAATTTCATTATTTCTTCTCTGTATCATTCCAATTTTAGTATATGGTATGTGCTGCTGAAGCAAGCACTAATTTCATTATTTCTTAAAATCACTATGTGACTGTTTCACTAATGAGAAAACGGAGGCTGAGAGGAGTTCAGAAGACCGCTTTCCTACACCCCAGGCCACTCTATCCAAATGTCAACGTCACATGCCCACATGGATGTCTGATAGGCCTCTCAAACTTAACACATCCAAAACTAAACTCTTGTGATTCCTCCCTATAATCTGCTCTACCTGAAGAAATCCCCATCTCAGGAATGGCATCGTCCTTCCATTCGTTCAGGCCATTAGCATCAACCTTGGTTCTCTACTTTCTCTCACATCTGATCTGTCATAAAATTCTATGGGTTCTACCTTCAAAATACATCCAGAGTTTGGCCATGTCTCACCACTTATACCACTGTCACTCAGGTCCAAGCCCCCATCATCTCTCCCTTGGGATATTACAGCAGCCTTCTAACTAGACTTCTACCTCTAATTAATATATTTTCAACAACCAGAGTGATCTATTAAAAACATAAGTGAGAGCAAGTTATTCCTCTACTCAAAACATTCCAACACCTTTCTACTTCATTAAAAAAAAAAAAAGCCAAAGTTCTTTCTATTATCTTCAAGCCTCTACATGATGTGAATTTATCCCCTATTCCTCTTCCCCTCACTCACTTCACTCCAGCTACATTGACCTTCTTGCTTTTTTGACCCTTCTAAGTATGCCCCTGCCTCAGAGAGGGCTTTGCCTATTGAAAGAGAACAACTTCATATTTGTATCTAATATCTTAATACTTTAGAAATGAAAAATTCAGTCATTTCCACACTAAAACTTGAAACCATTCCTTAAAATTCTGGTTTTAATTCTTGTTTATATTATAATTTATAAATTAGAACTGAATATGATGCACCCTATAATGAACACCAGTGTCTGTGAGTAGACAGTTGAACTATAATAAAACCCTAAACATGATTAACGCTTTGCATACACTTTCAACTAAAAAGTACTCACATTCTACCTTCACAGTAACGTTTGAGAAACTCTCAGGAAAGGTACTCTTTCCATTTTACAGACAAGAACATTGACAGTCAGAGAAGTTAAAGCATCCTCATAAGATCACATAGGTAAGGAATGGTCAAGCCATTTTTCTAAATCCTAGTCCAGTTCGTCACATTGAACTAGACAGCTGTTAGCAGGGTTTATACTGACCTGAGGTAATTAAGTCAAGCGCAACAGGAACTCCAATAAGTCTGGGAAGAAGCTGGGTTCCTCTTGCACCAGGAAGAAGTCCTATTAATACTTCCGGGAAGCCAACTTGAGCCTATCAAAGTTAGAAGGCATGAAGGAAGGAATGAGATGATATGTAGAGTCAAGGCAAACATTTCCCAGAATTTCCCTAACTCTCAAAATCATTGTCTCATAGAATTCAGCAAGTATTTCCACAGGGCAAATTATTGCACATCCTCTCATTTAATTAACAGCATAAAAAGAGCCATGCTGGCCCTAAGTCTTTATGTTAAAACACATCCCAGCTTCTTACACATTTTTTTTTTCTAACTTTATTATGACCTCTCAGTCAACAAAAATAAGAGTCTCCAGGAATAGCTTTATGGAGCCCTGAAAGACCCAGGCAGCCAAAAAAGTACAAAGACAACCCCAAAATGAAAAAGAATATTTGCTATTAATAATTGTGCATCTAGACTATATAAAGAACTTTTACAACTCAATAATAAAACGGCAAATAATCCAATTAAAATGGAAAAGATGTTTCTCCAAAGCAGAGATACAAATGGCCAACAAGTACATGAAAAAGATGCTCAATCTATTATCCATCACGGAAATTCAAATCAAAATCACAACAAGATAGCACTTCACACCCACTAAGATGGTTATAATAAAAAATACAATAGCTAGCGTTAGGGAGGATGTAGAGGACACAAATCCTCATACATTGCTGTTGAGAATATAAAATAGTGCAGCCAGGTTGGAAAACAATTTGGCAGTTCCTCAAAGGTTAAACAGGTATACCCAGTAATTATACTCCTGGGTATATACCCAAGAAAATTGTTTTACACAACTTTTCATAGCATCATTGTTCCTAAAAGCCAAGGAAGTAGAAATAACCCAATGCCTATCAAATGTGGTATATCCACACAAGAGAATTTTATGCAGCCACAGGAAGGAATGAAGTACTGATACACGCTGTAACTTTGGTGAACCTTGAAAACATTATGCTGAATGAATAAAATCAATCATAAAAGACAACATATTGTATAATTCCATTTATATGAAATGTATGGAATAGGCAAACACATAGAGACATAAAGTAGATTAGTGTGGTTGCCTAGTGGAGGAGAGAGGAGATGGAGGATTACCCCTAAAGGGTAAGAAGTTTCTTTTTGGGGTGATGAAATGTTCTAAAATCAACTGTGGTAATAGTTGCATAACCTTGTGAATACTAATATAGCATTGAATTGTACACTTTAATTGAGTGAACTGTATGGTATGTGAATTATATCTCAATAAAGTTATTACCGAAGAGAGAAAAAGAAAAAAAAGGAAGTCAGGCAGCAAGCAATCTCAATGCAGACAAGAGAGTAAACTTGAGTCCTTTACCACATGCCCCTCCTGGCCATTTAAAAGTGCCCAAAGTTCTGCTAGTCATTTTACAGGTACAAGGACGGGAGGAGTGGGATACTTAAATACAGACTGCTGATGTCAACAGCTCCACAAGACCTAGAATGTTTGAGCCTCTCTTATATGAGGCTTTCCCAAGAGTCAACCACCAATATATTTCTACCTCTGTTCATTCCCACCCCGTGACTTTTATTGCTTGTAATTTAGACTGCACTGAGCATGCAAAAGGTCATGGTAAGAGAAAGACAGAAAAAGAAATACTTAGAGCACGTCTTTATAAGCTTTTATAAAAAACAACATAGGGAAGTGGCTAAATAAATTATGGTATATCTATACGATGGAAAACTATGTAGCCATTACAGTAACATTTTTAGATAATATTTACAATAAGATTAACAGAAAATTTCTCATCAGAAACCATGGAGACCAGAGGGCAGTGTCAAAACATATTCAAAGTACTGAAAACAAAAAACAAAAAAAAAACTGTGAAACTAAAATTCTACAGCTAGCAAAACTAGCCTTTGAAAATGATAGCAAATTAAGACATTCACAGATAAAAACAAAATTTATTGCTAACAGATCTGCCCTACAAGAAATTTCACAGGCTGAAATGAAAGGACATTTGATATATAATAATAATAACTCAAATCCACCTGAAGGAGAAAAGAAAAACAATGGTAAAAGGTAATTACATAGGTAAATATAAAAGACAGTATTAATGTAATTTTTTATTTATAATTCCTCTTTTTTCTTACCTGATTCAAAATACCACTACATAAAGTAATAATTATATTACTGTGTTGAAGGTCACATAGTGTATAATGATAAAATTTGAGACAATAATAGCATTAAGGTAGTGGGTAACAGAACTGTATTGGATCATATTTTTGTATATAATTGAAATTAAGCTGGCATTATCTGAACTTATGATAAGTTAATTGTAAGATGCAGGGCAACTAACACTAAGAAAATAACTAAAATATATATATAGCAAAAGAAACAACAAGAAGGGGAAGCCGGGACGGCTCAGTGGGTTAAGCGCTCACTTTGCAGCGCCGGGGACCGAGGATCGAATCCCGGCCCCGGCCCGCGCAGAACCATATGCTGAACTGGGAGCTCCCCCAGTTCAGTTCTCTCTCTGTCTCTGTCTGTCTGTCTGTCTGTCTCTCTCTCTCTCTCTCTCTCTCTCTCTCTCTGTCAAAAATAAATAAATGAATAAAAATGTATTTAAAAAAAAAAAAGAAACAACAAGAGGATTAAAAGTAAGGTGACCAACCTTTTTCCAATGAAAATGAGGACAGCTGATTCTGGGAGGTGAGCACATAATGTGAAGCATAGGTGATGTGATGTGGACTGTACATCCGGAAACTATCTAATTGTTACCAATCAATGTCACCCCAATAAATTTAACAACCAAAAAAGAAAATCAATTGCAGAACCAAAAAAAAAAAAAAAGAAAAGAAAAGGAGGACATCTAGTATTACATATCGAAAAGGAGGACATCTAGGAGGACACTTTTCAAGAGAGGACAGAACTTCCAAAAGGAGGACTGTCCTCCCTAAAGGAGGACGGTTGGTCACCTTACTAAAAGGGTACTAGAAAACATCTATTTAACACAAATAAAACCATTAATGAAAGAATCGAGGAACAAAAAAGACATAAGACATAGAAAACAAAAAGCAAAATGACAGAAGTCCTTCTTTATCATGATTACATTAAATGTAAATAAATTGAACTCTCTAAAGGCAGATTGGCAGAATAAGTAAAGAATATTTCATAGTAGGTTAAATATGATATTAATATAAAAACAATAGAATACAAACAAAATACAATAAAATTAGGCCGACCAGATGTACCATTTTAAACGGGACAGAAAACAACGGTACTGTCCCATTTCAAACTATACGTATTGTCAGTCTAATCTCTCTGGGCTAAATTCAAGGTGTCAGTAGGCTGACCATACATACCATTTGAAATGGGACAGTACCACTGTTTTCTGTCCCCTTTAAAATGGTACCTCTGGTCAGCCTAAATAAAATTCCAAATGTAGTGTTAAAAAAAGGTTTCAAAGGAAAAAAAAATGTTTTTAATACATAGTGAAAAGTACCCAAAGTGATGGAGTAGAACACTGGGATTGCCTTCTCCAGTGACCACACTGGAATTATAACTAAATTATAGGACAATAAACCCAGAGAACCATCTGAAGTCTAGCTGAACAGTTTTATTACTAAGGATATATAGAAGTAGCCACGTAAGACTGGTAAGAGGAGCGGAGATGCAGAATGGCCAGCACCAAACCTATGTGTGGTGGTTGAGAATCAGGAGCTTACTGGGTGACAGCCTACTGAAAGGGAGAAGATATTCACCAATAATACATCTGATAAGGGATTAATATCCAAAATTTATGAAAAGAACTCATACAACTCAACAGCAAGAAAATAAACAATCCAATTAAAAATTGGAAAGAGGGGGATGGCTCAGTGGGTTAAGCACTTGCTTTGCAGCCCGGGGGACCGAGGATCGAATCCCGGCCCTGGCCTGTGCAGACCCATATGCTGAACTGGGGAGTGCTCCCAGTTCAGTTCTCACAGGCCCAGTTCCTGCCCTGTGCAGCCCCGCCCACCTGTGGAATGAAACTATGTGGAAAAACCAATGATGTGCAACTGTGGAGACTGCTCTGGGCCCTCCCCCTTCTCTCTCTCTCTCTCTCTCTCTCTCTCTCTCTCTCTGTCAAAAACAATAAAAATAAATCTTAAAAACAAAAAAAAAAATAAAAAAATGGACAGAAGACATAAATAGACATTTCTCCAAAGAAGACATAAATATGGCCTCTTGAAAAGATGAAAAGATGCTCAACCTCACTTATCATCACTCGAATGCAAATTAAAACCACAATGAGATATTACCTAACACCTGTCAGAATGGCTATCAGCAATAAATCAACAAACAAGTGTCGATGAGTATGTGGAGACAAGGGAACCTTTGTACACTGCTGGTTGGATTGCAAATTAAGGTAGCCATTATGGGAAACAGTTTGAAGGTTCCTTAAAAAGTTGAAATAGAACTACCACATGATCCAGCAATTCCACTTTTGAGTATTTATCTGAAGAAACCAATATATTAATTCAAAAGATATATGCACCCCTATGTTCATTGCAGCACTATTTACAATAACCAAAATATGGAAGCAACTCAAATGCTCATCAATAGATGATTGGATAAAGAAGATGTAGTAATCCAAGGGTCTCCAAACTATGGCCCACCGGCCTGCGAGGCCCTCTCATCCGGCGCGTGGAGACCTTTTTACCTGAATAAAATAATATTAAATAAATAATTAAAAACAACATCTATGTTTTGATTCTTTTTTATTTGAACCTCGAGTGTGTAGTCGGCCCCCAAACTGCTGTTTGATAGTTAATGTGGCCCGCGGGCTGAAAAGTTTGGAGACCCCTGATAGACAATGGAATTTTACTCAGACATAACAAAGAATAAAATCTTACCATTTGCAAGAACATGGATGGACCTAGAAGGTTTATGCTAAGTAAAATAAATCAAACTGAGAAAAATAAATACCATATGATCTCACTTATATATGAAATCTAAAGAACAAAATTAACAAACAAACAGCAACAGACCCATAGATGCAGAGAACAAACTAATGGTTGCCAGAGGGGAGGTGGGGTAGAGAATTGGGCGAAAAACATGAAGGGATTAAGAAATACAAATTGGTAGTTACAAAATAGTCTCAGGGATGTCAAGTACAACATAGAAAACACAATCAATAATGTTGCAACTACTATGTATGGTGCCAGGTGGGCACTAGACTAATTGGAGGGATCACTGCATAAATTATATAAATGCCTAATCACTATGCTGTATACCTGAAACTAATATTAAATAATATTAAATGTCAACTATAACTGAAAAAGAATAATTTTTTAAATACATAGGGAAAAGACCAAAATCAAATCAAATAAAAACTTAATAGTACTTATTTCTGAACTGTGAGTTTATGGTGATTTTACTTCACATCTTTATACTTTCCTGTATGTTATAGTCTATTACAATGATGACTATTATCTTTATATTTAGAAAACTATATTACTTACAAAATTAATACCATTATAAGGCTGGTATCACAAACCTCATTCTACATAGTAGCCTAAATTAAATCCATTTGTGCTGTTTTCCAATAGGAATGTATCTTCTTAGATACTGATAATTATATAAAGAACCAAAAAACTGCAATCTTAGAGATAGAAAATGAAAAATTTAAATAAGGATGCATTCTTATGGGTGATAACCAAAATATGCTTCCTATTGCAAGAATATGGCTCAGTGAAATCTGACGTGGGCCATAGGACTGAAGCAGTCTCCCGGGGGCCCTCCACGGACTCACGAGTTCCCCTTTAGTTGGTGGATCATGGGGAAGCCCAAGGGCCAGGGTTAAGAGAAGCAAAGGGACACACACACACACACACACACACACACACACACACACACACACACACACACACACACACACACACCCCCACCCACCCACACACACACACACACACACACACACACACACACACCCAAGCCCCATAAGTCGCCCAGCTGTTACCTCTGCATGGGCAATCCTATAGTGGCAGCCCAGGGCTACCTCTAGTCCCCCTCCTAAAGCCACGCCTTGGATAGCTGCCACCACAGGCTTCTCATTTCTCTGGATTTCATCTACTAAATGTCCCAGTGTGGAGTTAGAAACAGCAAGAGCTTTGAAGCCATGGATATCAGCACCTATGGACACAAAGACAAGGAAAAGAAAGTTGAGAAAGACATGGGCTTTGTTATATAAGGTACCAGATAACTCTTAAGGAACCCATGAAACACCTGGAAAATGAAGATCAATATGTAAGAAAATCTTCAGGTATTTGTCATGAATCCTGTACTTTTCTAAAATCGGTGTTTCCATATGCTAAGTAGCAATTCAACTTTAGAAAAATTAAAAAGCTCCTATTCCAGAGAAGGAAAATAGAGATTCTCCTACAATGATCATTATTCTGAGATTGAGTCAGCCCCTTCCATTTTTTGCATGATCCTGCTCACCAAACCTACTTAATGCAATTTTGAGCTATATCTTTGTTAAGGGTGTGAGTCATTACATAGAAAATCCAGGGTAAAATGCATACGTATGTATGAGTTATAAGTTAATCAACCAGCTTAGTTATGTTTACATAATAAACTTTTTGTGATCAATAACAGTAACATTTATTGCTTTTCCTAATTATAAAAATAACATGCATTATGAAAATTTTGAAAAATACACAAAATTATAAAGAACCTAAAGATCACCCCAAATATCACCTCACACAGATAATGTAATATTGGATTAATTCTTAGTGTTTTCTCCAATGTATATACGTAAATGGCTTTGGGACCTTGAGTAAATTATAACTTTTTTTCCTCAATACCTACTTAAATAATTGATGTGAGAATTAAGTGGCAGTTGACTATAATATATATTTTAGCAATATTGAGAGCATTCTGTAAAATCATTTTTGTATTTTCCTTTTTTTCACATATTATACATAGTGAGCTTTTCCCCTAAAACACTGTATTCCTTGAAAACACTAAGCTTGATACAAGTTAAAAAGTTAAAGTAATTATTTCATGTTCATCCTATTCGTCTTTTTTAAAAAGTTTTTTGCTACCTGCTCATCTAACATCAATTGATGAATTATGCTTTTTTTCACTAAACCATCGTATTTTACACTCTAACCTATTATTATTATTAGCATTATTATTATTATTATTTAGATTCCTTTGGTTCCAGCAAAACAAGATAAATTTCTATTTGAATCTCAGGTATATCATTCCTGTAACTTTAGATTAAAATGGTTTTTCACGTAATAATAACAATTAACATTTATTGGATAAATACATCAGCCACAGTGCTAAGTTATCTCAAGTAATTTTCTTAACACCTAGGTTAAGTAGTATAACCTCCCTGTTATACAGGTAAGAAAGTTGAGGCTTTGAAATGTTAAGTTACTAGTTCAGACATATGACTAGCAACTGGTAAAATAAGGGTTTCAGGGATGCCAGGATAGCTCAGCAGTTGAGCACTTGCCTCACAAGCGATAGATCTGCAGCACAACTGGTAACCACCTAGAGGGCTCGGCAGCGAAGGTTCTCTCCACCCCCCTCCCCACCCAGTCCACCAGTGTGGAATGAAACCATGTCACAACTAATGATGTACAACTATGGAAACTGCTCTGGGTCCTCCCTCCTCTCTCTCTCATCTTCCCTCAAACAATAAAATAAATCTTAAAAAAAAAAATAAGGGTTTAAACTCAGGCAGTTTGACCATAGCCCATATTCTTAAGTGTTACACTGCATTTTTCTCCTTGCATCATAGGTTATTATTATTATTATCCCAAGTGTACAAGTTACAGACTAGAGTATAGTGATTTCACCTTTTAACTGTCTGTTTCTGGCATATAAAAATGCAATTATGGGGAGGCCGGGATGGCTCAGTGGGTTGGGCACTCGCTTTGAAGCCCCGGGGACCGAGGATCGAGTCCCGGCCACGGCCCGTGTGGACCCATATGCTGAACTGGGAAGTTCTCCCAGTTCAGTTCTCTCTCTCTGTCTCTGTCTCTCTCTCTCTCTCTCTCTCT
>PVKE010001959.1:0-67250 GCA_004027555.1 Craseonycteris thonglongyai
AGAGAGAGAGAGAGAGAGAGAGAGAGAGAGAAAGAGAGAGACAGAGAGAGAAGGGGGAGGGCCTAGAACCCTCCATAGTTGTACATCATCAGTTTTCAACACAGTTTCATTCCACATAGGTGGGTGGGGGCCGCACAGGGTGGGGACCTGGGCCAGGGGCCTCCAGCATGTGAAGCACGTCCCCATTAGCTAGGAGCTGAACCAGGGTCTTTCCACATGGGAAGCTCACCCCAGTGGGAACCAAACTGGGGGGCTTCCCACATGGGAAGCACACCCCAGTTAAGCATATAGATCCACACCGGCTAGGGCTGGGACTGGATCCTCGGACCCTGGTGCTGCAAGACAAGCGTTCAACCTGCTGAGCCATCCCGGCTTCCCCTAAGCACTTTTTCAATAGAATGGCCTCATCAATGTAACAATCATTCTTTTAGCTGACTAATGTGAGGTAGGAAGTTCAGGTACTATTACTCACCCTACCCTCAACATCCATATAAGAAATTCTTACTTTAATGAAGTGATTTCCTTAAGTTTACACAGATTAATAAAAAAAAAAAAAGATGAAGAAGGCCAAACCAAGACCAGAAATATACCTTAATTCTGTGCACTTGACAGTGAACCATAATGCCTCACTATTGAAATAACACAATTGCCATTTTGTGATGTGAATTACTTGAACAAGGACAAGGAGTTTGGCCTTCAGATTTCTCCAAAACTGGCCTATTGTAGTCATTCTAGCAGGTGTGAAGTGGTATCCCATTGTGGTTCTGATTTGCATTTCCCTAATAGCTAATGAAGTTAAGAGTTTTTGAGTATGTTTATTGACAATTTGTATGTCTTCATGGGTGAAGTGTTTGGAACAACAAGTGCTAGAGAGGCTGTGGAGAAAAAGAAAATCTTATACAGTGTTGGTGGGAATGCAAAGTGGTACAAACACTTTGAAAGACAGTATGGAATTCCTCAGAAAATTGGGAATGGAGTACTCTATAACTCAGCAATCCTCCTGGGTATCTACCCCAAAACTTGAAAATCTTAGTCCGTAAAAACATATGTACCCCAAAGTTCATTGCAGCACTCTTCACGGTGGTCAAGTCATTGAACAACCAAAGTGTCCCTTGATAGGTGACTGGACAAAAAAGCTGTGGTTCATATATACAATGGAATATTACTCAACTTTAAGAAAAGATGAAATACTGCCATTTGTAACAACACGATGGAACTTGAGATCATCATGCTAAGCGAAATAAGCCAGACAGAAAAAGCTAAGAACCACAGACTTCACTCAAATGTGGAATATAAAACTGGAAAGCAACAAAGAAACAAAATCTTATGGACATAGTCAATAGTTTAGTGGTTACCCGAGGATAAGGGGGGAAAGAGGTGGGAGAGGAGGAAGGTGATGCTAAATATATGGTGAGGAAAAGAAAGCTGACTCCAGGTAGTGAACATATATTGTAACACAGAGACAAAGTACTATAAAGTTGTGTACCTGGAACCAATTTAATTTTTACTAACCAATGTAACCCTAATAAGTTTAACAACAAAAAATACTGGTCTAATGTGTTTTCCTACCTGCTCCTTTCCAGCAGATGGTGCTGTTTTTCCAACATTTAAATTTGCTACACAGCAAATTAAAACTGATTTGACCAGGATTGCCTAAAGGTGTTCAATAAAATCTACTTTGCACATCGATCGGTATTACTGAAATTGTTCACAGGCCCAAAATTGGACCTGAGAATGAGTCAGCATACTTCCCACACAAAACTACTTTTTGCACAATATTGATGGGAACAATGTATTTCCAAAGTACTGAGGATAAATAAATGATGAATCACCACCCTATAGCAATGATGTATTAAACCAGACCTTTTCCTAGAGACATTAAGGTAAATGTTTTGAAAAGGCTGTACGAGTCACAGGTGAGTATTAAACATGGTAATTATTAAAAGATTCATTATACAGATTGTTTGTTTTTTCTATGATAGATATCACAGAACAAATGTTGGTATAATATGGAATTAGATGGTGAGGTTATCAGCAGTGACTTATTTTTCAAAGTAATTTAATGTTAAGGTGGATGAAGAAGAACAATATCTTACTTTAGCCAGCCCAATAAAGATAAACTTCTCATTGTCAATATGGGTTAGAAGATCCTTAAACACAATTAAGCCTTGAAAGAGAAGAAGAGCACATTTCCTCTGTTCAGAGATTGCTTGTAATGTAGAAACAAGGCTAGTCAAGCATATCTGGAAACAGTCTCTTATTAGGTGAGGACTCATATCTAAAAGGAATTTTATGATCCAGCCATAACAAGGAAAGAAAAAGGTGTGCTTAGAAAACAAAACAACACAACCCAATCACCTTTAAAATCAATCTATGTCATGCATATGTCAAACAACTATTGCCAATCCACACAGAGGAGTCATCCATGTTTCAAGGAGTCTGAAGACAATCTGTAGGCTGTGGCTAAGACTGATGATTAACAATACTGAAAACTAGATGATGCCCTATAATGGTTTCCTCTCCAAATTGGTAATTTGACTAGAAATGAAAATATACTACACATCTGGGTTTGGGGTCTTGTGTGAGACTTCAGAGGGAAGTTACCCTAAGATTGAAATGAGACAAAACATTATTTGTAAAATATTTCAGGTCTAATCCAAACTAATATATTTGTTTATGAAGTTTTCTGTGTTTATTATAAAGATGATATAATTCAGAGATACTAATGTATGAACATTTCTTTTGCAACATCATATGATGACATGATTCTATGTCTATGATGCCAATGAAATACAAAAAATAAGAAGTGGGCTCTCTCAAAAGGAAGTGTTGGGGGCAGCCAGGATGGCTCAGTGGGTTGGGTGCTTGCTTTGCAGTGCTGGGGCCCAGGGGTTGAGTCCTGGCCCCAGCCGGTGTGGACCCATGTGCTGAACTGGGGAGTGCCTCCAGTTCAGTTCTCACCGGGGTGAGGCCCTGGCCCAGTTCCTGCCCTGTGCAGCCCCACCCACCTGTGGAATGAAACTACGTGGGAAAACCAATGATGTGCAACTATGGAGACTACTCTGGGCCCTCCCCCTTCTCTCTGTCTCTGTATCTCTCTATATATATAAAAAATAAAATTAACATAAATAAATAAACAAATAAATAAATAAAAGGAAGTGTTGGGCATTTGGAAAAGAGTCAGGCAGATAACAAAGGCAGAACTACTTTTTTTTATCTTGAAACATCCTGGAAAAAGCCACACCTTTTTCTTTTCATAGTACTGCTTCAAAGACACGTAGTAGTGCTTCAAAGAAAACAAAACAAAGCAAAGCAAAACAAAACAAAACAGAACAGAACAGAACAGAACAGAAAAGAACAGAACAGAACAGAACAGAACAAAGACAAACATAGCTCAACTCACATTCCAGGCTGAGGCTTCAGTACTCGAAGTTAATAAAACCATTCTCTGTAACCTACTATTTTAAAGCAGCTTTTGAAATGTGTGGTAACTTACTTAATTTTCTGAATATCCATCCATGCACTTGGCTGTGTTGTGCCTGCACACACTAAGCCTTGGTGGGCATTCTTGGTCCTGGCGTGCTATGGAAGGCATTTTAAAGAGTAAATTTTCAAAGGTGTCAGCAACTTCACAGATTTTGAGGTTGCAAATAACCCACACTGCAGGACAAACATATAAACTAAATTTTCCAGTCAGCGGGGACCTGGGTTGATATACTTTCCCATGGCAGACATCGGATTCAATCAGAAAATTTCTGGCTTAAAAGTTAAATGCTAATCTGAAAATGCACCGTATCTAAAGAAATTCCACTTCAGATAGCATGAAAAGTTATTCAAAATTCTTCATGACCATTGTATTTGAAGGGCTCAGTTTTGACTTATCAAGGTTTGATACTACACTTTGTTACCAAAATATTGGAAAGCTTTTCTGTTTATCATGACATTGTATCTGAATTTATTGTACTCTGGTTTTCTTTCCTTGGGAAGCTGAGGGGCTAAAGAAAAGTTCTCTTTTATAAAAGTTTGAGAGAGTGTCTCCTTACATATCTATGAAAATTCAGATCTACCTTTGTACTATCATGTTCTATACATAGGAGGTATAATAAAAACACAATAAGCTGCAGATAAGACACTATTGATGGTTCACTGAATGCCACTCACAAAGCAACTGTCAGTTCTGTAGACCAATAAAAAGGATTTCAAAAAAAATTATAGCATGAGTAAAGTAAAGGAATTCCAATGCAACTAGCAAAGACTTAAAGTCATCCAAACCTCCCAATTTAATTGTGTAAATTAGAAAAGTACATTAAGATTTTTCTCATGGAGAAAGAAAAATGTGTTTTATTATATACTTTCTTGGCTTATATGTTTCCGAAGTGGTTGGTTTAATGATGTTTGGTATTCACAAGAACTTCCTGAACATTTGTCTCCTGGATTCTTCCTTCCAGTGTTTCTCTTCAGCTTGGCCACAAAGTGTGAGGTGCCCCATTTTGTATGAAAAGGGAGACTTGGCCAAGGCACAGCACTCAATCTACCCTGCCAGGAGCAGTGATTTAGGGCAAGACTATGAGGGAGGTACGGTCACCTCAGGTCTTTTTTCCTTTCGGTATTGTTGTCCACTCTTCTCCTAATTTAGGCTGCTTCCTGTCTATTTTCAGCTGTGGAGCAGCTTTCTTACCTCCCACTAAGAGGTAGTTTCTAGAAGCATTTATAAGCACTAATTATTTTTTATTAAAAGTTTTCCTGAGCCATCTCTTATTTCTGAGGTAGTGAATACACTGCTTGTAAATATAGAAGCTATTTTAGAGACATTGATTCTGTCTGATTTTTTGTAACTTCCAACTAATTGTACCCATCTTTGCAGGCCATCTGGGTTTTAGCTAGTAATGCAACATAGGAAGAACATGAGCTTTGGGGTCAGAGAGATAGATCTGGGATCAAACGTCATTTCTGTAACTTACTAGGTAGATGGCATTAAGAAGGAGCTTCAATATTTTGGAGCCTCAATCTCCTCATTTGTGACCTTCCGGATTGCTGGTTGTAGCTCTCTTAGAGATATTTCAACTTGTTTGAAAAGACCATGTCCCCTTCCCTTTTTGAAAAAAAAAAAAAGCCTTTTCTTTTCAAGTTTTGCTACAAGGTTGATCCTAGGGGCAGTTAGCTTTAATACAGGTGATCTTGATGGCCACAGTGCTAGACCAATGTGGAAACCTAATCCTAAGGGAACCCATTCAGACATCTTGGGCTCCCCAGTTTTACTTTCTACATGCATTTGTTTGGAGGTGGTGGGAGCAATAAAGAGATGCTCAGGAGACAGTGGAGGATAGAGCTGAGGTGGGAAAAACCCAATTTAATAGAAATATAGTCACATTTGTAAAGTGCCTTGCATAATGCCTTACACTGGTAGCATGCAGTAAGTGCTGGATATTTATTATCATCTTTTCTAAATCTGTAGTTCAAGAAATTGTCTATCTTGTCACTTAATCAAGATTACATAAGGACCTATGTGAAGATTCAGCAGAGCCATGAAAATGGTTTCTCTGGGTGAATTTTTACACATCCTTTTGTCATATTTCATTATAGTTTTCATATGATTATTTTTGATTATTAAAAAATACAATATGTGTGTCATTGACCTATTGTATTTATTCAAATATTAACATTTAAGCTATAGTATTTTAATGTTTGATTTCACAACCACCAAAAAGTTAAGGATAGAGCAGATCACCACAAGTTCTTACCAATGTTATATGAGTGGGTGCTATAAAATGAAAAGCAGGATTATCAAAGAGTGGCGATGCCGGATATATGGTGATGGAAGGAGAGCTGATTCTGGGTAGTGAGCATATAATGCGATGCATAGGTGATGTAATGTGGACTTGTACATCCGGAAACTATTTAATTGTTACCAACCAATGTCACCCCAATAAATTTAACAATAAAATTAAAAAAAAAACTATTCTAATATTAAAAAAAAAAAGAGTGGCGATGTTCTGGCACATGATTGTACAGGTCTTTTCATGTGAAGAAAGATGATTTAAGCTCAACTTATATCAAAAGTGGTTTCCATAAACACTTTGGCAAAAGAAAGTGGCTCATTTTAAATTTTCATTGAAAACAAGACTAAACCTTACCAGTGTGATCAGTTGAGATAGTGGGGCTCAAGAGATCAGAAAAGGCAAAATAAGGAAAATAGCTGATGAAGAAAATACAATACACATTTATATGCATAAAATGCAATAAGGTGAAATAATGTATGCAACTTTAAATACTGGGGCTCCAATAAGCATATCCTCCAAGCTCTGGATTGGAAAAAGGAGCTCAATATTTACTTTTTCCAAAGTGATTTTAGTTTTTAAATGTAAGAGAATTGTTTCCTACCTTTTATGAGTTATATAATGACAACAAATAAGCAATGTGACTTGGGTAGACAATGTTCAAATTCTGCAGAAACTTATGTTCAGTATGGTTTCCAGCGTAATACTAATGTATTTATATACATATATGAGGTACAACTTTTAGGGATAATTTTAAATGTCTAATTTGCATTTGGAAAAAACTAAGAGTAAATTATAAAAACATTTTTTGAGAGCATTAAAGAAACAAAAATAAAAATATACAGGTTATGTAATTTTAAGCCAGTGTGTTAAAAATGCATAAACATTTAAGAAATAAGAATTGTTCCATAAATGTGAGCTCTTGATGGCTAGCTTTAATTAGAGTCAAAACTCAGAAAATAGAACTATATTCAAGATGTATACCCACTAGATTCCAAATAAGAAAAATAAAATGAAGTTGGAAGAAAACATTTTATTTAAAGATGCTAAAGACAGGATTGATAACAATTTTACTTTCTTTGTTTTCTGTGCTATAGCTGTATTTTTGCCTTATTTTGTATTGTATTGTGTTTTGTTTTTGAATAGAAGAATGATCAGAAAAAAATGGAAAAGTGAACTCTATGGAGAAAATAATGGTATTTTCTCTGAACGACTAACCTTTTAGTATTTTTACTAATGTTCTTGGTATTTGTGAAAAACTTTAAAATCAAAGTTTTGTGACAAATCAGAGTTTGCCTATCACTTATATTAGACTGTTTCTAGACTAATGAACATATAATTGAACATTTTACTCAGTGCATAAACTCTTTTACTGAATTCAGTCCCTAAAGTTAAGAAAGACACATCACTGCATTGCCAGCCTCTATTGTTTTACCAACATGCTAGATGCTAGAGGAATTTCTCTTGGCTATCTAAAGATGTATTTGTCAAAATCTTTTTATAAATGTTCCAAATCCTTGGAGTGCAGAGGACAGGGTCAATGTGTGCTGAGTCTCAGGTGGACTCAGGAATGACACAGAAGGGCACAGATGAAAAGTGTACAATAGGAACGGACAACGGCAGGATCTGGCTAGGAAAACATGGGACGGAATCATTCCAGGATTAGGCCTGGGGGAAAACTGAGAGCATTTCAGGTTTGCTTTGTGAGCATAAGTGACAGTTATGGAGAACAAGATAGGTTTGGAAATCACCTAGATTTGGGTTCAAACACCAGTTATGTTATGAGCAAGTGATTTAGTCTTTTTAAGCTTGTTTCCTCATCATGACATGAAATAAAATATGACCTCATAGGGTTGTGAAGATTAAAGCAAATAATATATGAAGTATATATAATGCATGTATTGTGCCCAGAATACATTAAGTATAACTTATAAAGTTATTATGATGGTGAAGAATTTGGGGTAGTTAACTATTCTAAGTATCAGTTTTCTTAAACTCTTCGTCCTAGAAATGCGAAATTAATGAATTAAATAGAATAATGTATGTAAAATGGCTACAGTACTACAATAAAACTTCATTTTCACTCAAAACTGGAGTTGAATATTATGGTTTCTTTTGTGCATGTGCTTTCAATGAGAAATGTGCAGCGGAGACACAACTATGAAAAACTTAACCTGGCATTTTATGAACTGTGTCATGGGATGACCAGGAAAACAGAAAAGAGCTGGGCATACATGTGCTGATACAAACTCTGTGGGTGAGACATTTGCAGTTTAGAAGGCCTTTTCCATGGTGTCAAGGTCTCACAGAATGAAGTGAAAATTCCTACAAAGCCCTTCATAATCAAACCCCAATCTACCGCATAGCTTCACCTCCCATCACTTAAATATGCCCCACTTTGCAACTATACCAGGATCTCCATCCCACCTCTTTCTGTCCCTTTCCACACTCACTGCTTCTCTCATCTACCTCGTTAACTCCCACTCACCCAATGAAATCCTCTTTTCTCTGAAGACTTTCCTAAGTCTCTAGGTGTTTGTTTTTTATCTTTTCTTTAGGTTTATAACATTTTGTAAGTACTGTGCATACCTGTATTGTGATACCCATTTGTATTTTATTTATCTGTTAATGAGTTTGACATGCCCTTAGACGTTGAACAACTCAGGGACAAAGGACCTAATTCATTGGAATCATATCAGTGACTACTATGATGCTAGAGTATCATAGTGTTCAACAAGTGCTGGATGATGTAAAAAATAAAGGGGATATTTTAAATAACAAGGCTGACTTGCACAATTATCTAACATGCATATCTTAGAAAATAATACCTTGTAAACAGAAATTGTTCACACTTTACAGGGTGCCTGTACATGACATTATCTGTTACTTTTTTGCATCTACTTTGCTCTGCTCCCTCACTGATGTGTGCTGTGTATACTTGGGTCAGTGAGCACCAGGAACCCTGACAAACCAGCTATATCTAATAGTTAAATTCCAAGAATAGCTTAAATCCAGTCATCTATCGAAGGGCATTTTGGTTGTTTCCATGTTCTGGTACTTGGGAGGAGAGGGGAGGGAGAGTTGTGGGGGGAGGTGGGAGTGGGCACCGGATATATAGTGATGAAAGAGGGGGAGCTGATTCTGGGTGGTGAGCACATAATGCGATGCATGGGTGATGTGATGTGGACTTGTACATCTGGAAACTATCTAGTTGTTACCAACCAATGTCACCCCATTAAATTTAACAACAACAACAACAACAACAAAAAAAGAATAGCTTACATATGTTTTCTGGACAAGACTTAGACATAATCTGTTCATATTTGTGAGCTGATTAAAGAGGAAACAGATCCTGTTCCAACCCTGGCCAAGCATGATAAATGCTCTGCATGCTACTATCTCTTGCTACACTGTTTACTCAAATCAGTTACACATTTTCAAATTTGCTATAGGGTGCTTCAAAGCTGCCAGGCTTATGAAAAGGAGTATTGGTGGTCCAGTTACTGACAGAACAAAAAGGCCTGAAAATGCTTATGCATTTATGCACTTTCCCCCTTTCAGAAATTTTCTTTTTTTTTTTTTAAATTATATTTTTATTTATTTATTTATTTTGACAGAGAGAGAGAGAGAGAGAGAGAGAGAGAGAGAGAGAGAGAGAGAGAGAGATAGAGAGACTGAGAGCTCCCCCAGTTCAGCACATGGTTCCACACAGGCCGGGGCCAGGATTCGATCCTCTGTCCCCGGCGCTGCAAAGTGAGCGCTTAACCCACTGAGCCATCCCGGCTTCCCCAGAAATTTTCTGATAATGCCAAAGACACCTGGTGTTGTTTTAGCTACAGGATTAAGTTTGGCTGAAAAACATACCGCAGGAGAAAGAGCTTTCTTGGGGTGAAGCTATGTGGATGTATATGCATAACTTGCAGTCTTCAGCCTCTAAGGTTTTCAAAGTTGGTTGTATGACATAAATGTCCTGTAAGTTTAATAAGTGTAGAAAACGAATAAGTAAATGACTAAATGTACCAGTCTGTAGACGTGAACAACAGTATGGCTATACTTTGGTTTGATTTAATTTTCAGGGATATCTAAACCAAAACAAACAAAAACAAAAACTTTACTCAACTCCATTAATTATATTCTATATGAAGAACTGCCAGCCATAGAATTTTCCATAAAAGGGATAGAATTATGTCCATCTTCTGCAAAACTTCTGTTAAGGGTGGGATTCTGTACTCTACAGCTCTTGACAGAATGTTTCATTATTACCTCTCTAGACTCAAATAAAGAAATCCAGGCTGAATTGGTGAAAATGAAAAACTTCAGCTGGGAAGCAACTGATTTATTCAACTGAGACTATTGTGGGTTAGTGAAGAAGTAGAAATCAGACCTAATCGTGGTTTGATCACTATCAGGATCTTGGATGATTTGGGTAATGGTTCAGAGGAACAGAAAGCTTCAGATAAACAGAAGCTTTGATCTTTACCTCTCAAGTGTTCCAGGGCTTTAGTTTCACATAAGCCTTCTATGCTTAGAGTTCTCTTGACTTAGTAAAAAGATTTTTGCTATGACTCAATGGGATACACTCTCTATGCACATGAAAGAGCTATCCCTGTAGGTGAAGTGAACAAAGACCAAACTCATTCTGACTCAGCTTAGCTGACTCTAGGCTTTCACATCAAAGAGGAAATTCATATATAATTTCTCTGCTATAACTCATATTTATAAAGAGCTTCTAGACTCTCAGATCCCCAGACCATACAAAAGATACATGGCTTACAGCAATCTTCAATCTCTGGTATGGCAAAAACCTTTGGAAGCAAATCAGTCTCAGGCATCAATTATCTTACCTTTTTATTCAATAGTAACACAAAAGAATGTGCCATGAGCTGCTAAAAATAGTATTAAAGGCATTAACAAATTTGTTTTGTTATACCCACTGAAATAACTTCACCATATGGCAAGGATTGATGAGACAACTTCTTTTCGTAATTGAACATTTCATAATTGAAACACAGTTTTTAAAGTAGTTAGTTAAAAGTAGATAGAAACAGACACTGATCTTGGAATTAAATTTAGTTTCTATTCTCTTCTCTAGTTTCCCTTCTCAGCTTGGTCACAAACTAGTATCTGGGTAAATGTTTTGGCTACCTCTTCCTCAGTGTACCCATCCCTAAATGAGAAGATTTATATATGATTCTAAAATCAATCCTTTGAGAGCCTATATTGTAAGATGCTACACTAAAAATAGTAAACATGGCAACGTTTTAGAATATTTAATTTCATTCTTGCTGAAATAACTTTGCAATACTACAAACAGAAATGTCTGAAGTTACTAAGAAACAAACAAACAAAAATTCACAATTTTTAACTGGCTTTCATTTTTTAATTAAACAAAGTAGCGTACAATGTGCCTGACTGGGAATGTGGCCATCACTAAATGGAGACTTAAATGTTTACTGGCTAGACCGTGAAATCCTCTTTCAAAATTCCTAGTGTACGAGAACCTGAGCAATTTTATTTGTGAGCCTTTGTGATTCTCATAGGTTCTGCAGAAAACAGCCAAGACTAACTAGATCTCAGAGTAAAAAGCTAGCAATGTTTTGGGAGGGAGCTGCTTCTAAACAACTCCTACTTGAATAAAGTTCTGAATTTTGACCTGTTAGTTTCTGAGAATTTGTTCTCTAACACGCCACTTTCCTAGGAGAACCCTCTTATGTTATCAGAATGTCTTGGTATATTCTGTCCAGTAAGTAAGCAGAAGTTGAAAGAACATTTTTAGGACTTTTTAAACTGCTGGGATGAGAAATACGGTGACATAGGACCAGGGGCTTCAACACCATAGTGGTGCAAAGGAATACTGGGTGCTTGGAGCTGGGCACTAAGTGTACTGAGGCAGCTAGAGCATTCAGTGTTTTTGTCCTGAATTTTGAGTTGTTGCGTGAGGTTGCTTAAATACCATAGGGATCCGGACAGATTTTAAAGAATCAGTTTAAACATGTGGTCATGCAGTCATCTCTAGTTTCTCAGGTCATATTTCCTGCCCAGTTTGCTCAGCCCTGAACCTGCTTTCTTTGAGGTCACCAGTGACTCTGTTGCTAACTCCACTATATACCTTATGGGGGTTACCTTTTATGAGCACCTTGCACATCCACCAGTGCCAACTGCACCCTCTTCTCCGGTGCTCTCTCTGCATTTGGTGAGTATGTCTCTATTTAATCCTGGTATTCCTTCTCTTTGCTGATTCTTTCTCAGTCTTCTGTGCAGATTTTCTGTCCCCTGAATACTCTTTAAACAGTGATGCCCATTTCAGTTCCCTTTGTATCATAAAATGTTGCTAATTATCAAAAATATTCCTTTCTCACTCTACCAAGTTGTTCCAGCAGCTAAGATTTAACCATTAGACATTGAATTCTTTGTGGGATGCCTTACTAAGCTACTAAGGTGTCATACACCCACTTTTCAGAGCCACTCTCTTCTGGGAAAGGCGAGGCATAGCAAACAACGGCTCTCTTTCAACACAACAAAATGAGGAGAGGAAGAGGACTGAAAACTTTGCAGGGAACATGCAAAATGAGCTTGGCTTCCTTCACAGTTTTGCTTAAGGTTGTTGTTCTTTACCAAAGTTCTCACTAAAGCTATTGTATTTATTGACAGCAGAACTTTTCAAAGTGAGAAAGAAATTCCACCCATTATTGCTGCTAATTACACAATAGGCCCTGAAACTTCTCAGATGTCTATAGTGCTCCCTTACTTTTTCTCACATATGTTAATTATTCAGGAAGATTAATGACTTACTCTGATTTCAGTTGAGTGAATATTAGTCAGCCCAAATGCTTACAGCAAGACAAGATCTAAATAGCAACAAACAGGTTTACCTTAATGCTTTAAGGAACAGTTTCTTGAGATAAATCAATAAATCCCTAATTGGGTTACAGTGATCAGACCTACCCACAGGGGTTAATTTTGCCAGTGAAAGATTGAGAAGAGAATTTCCCAAGACAAATACAATTAAATTTTTATATTGGAAGATAGAACAGGAAATCTAAAGGAGAGACAGCGCAATATATATATTTTTAATTGAGTGGTGAATTATGAAATAGAGTTGAAATATCATTTTCTAGCATTTTAATTCACTCTTTTTCTGGCCCTGGGGGGTTCTCTTCTCCTCAATGTATCCATCCATTAAGGTAAAGTTAATTAATCCTGCTAATGACATAAGGTGTTCTTTGAAGCATCAAGGTAGCATGGAAATACAGTGCTTAAAGTCCTTTGGAATTCAGCTTGATGAGGTAGATTCTCCAATTATAATTACAGTAAGCTACTTTCTAGCTAAAGTTAAGAAGCTAAAATGAGAAATCCAGATGATGTCTCTGTATTTAAAACAATCTACCCTGGTTCTCAATTGGGTGACTTCTACCTTCCTGTAGTGAATTTAGGATTCCTGTAGGTGCTGGAAACCCTGTATGAAGCTTCTGAAACTATTTCCTGAGGAATAACAGCCAGAATCATGTGTCAGCCACTGTTTTAAAAAGCACATAACCTGTGTCAACTTATTTAAGACTCTTTACAATGTTTTAATTAGATACAATTATTAGCTTCAAATTATAAATGAGGAAATTTAAACACAGAAAGATAAAACATTTTGCCTAAGTTCATGAACCTCTAAAGTAGCAAAGCTGAGTTTAAGCTTATGTTTTTTCATCATCAAGCTATATTTTTTCTTTAAGTTTCCCTGAAAATTAGTTAGGATTCCATTAGAAGTTAAAGACAGTGTGATTGGAGGGTAATGGGTAAGAAATGGAGATGAGAAAGTAGCTCAGTCTCAATCTTTTGTTCTTGATGGTCTATCAATTACAAATTTCTGAAACATCTGCTACATGCTAAGTGCGATGCTAGATGGTGGGCTGCCCCTTGCCCTTACGGAACTTATAGTATGGCGGGGGGAAAAGAAAAATATAAGAAATGAGGTAAATAAAAATATGTAAGTACATGACAAGTTTATGATACAAGTGGCATGAAAAAAAAATTGTCATGAAGAAATAGAACCCCAAAGCACAGATCTGTTTCCACAAGGTGCTCAGGAAAGGATTTTTGGAGGTGGTGGCAGTGAAACTGAAACTGAAGGGTGAGGACTTAGCCATGAGAAGTTTGGGGACAGGGCAGGAGAGTGGAGGGGAGGAGAGTGTTTCACGTTGAGGAAGCACATGTGTAAGGGCTGGAGGAGGGAAGAAGTTAGTTTGTACTTGAATAAATGAAGAGTGCTCAGCATTGGTGTGTCTTTGTGAGGGGCAAAACTGACTTTCTTATTTGATATTATTAAAACTGAAGTATTTACTTAAGATTTCTCTTTAAAATGACAAACATGTTATGATTTCTAATAGTTTGCAAATAAAGAATGCAAGAATAAAATTTGAAACTCATTGCGTAGGAAGGAAATTTGATGGGGTATCAGAGTAGCATCTGGATGGTGGTGAGGGAGCTGCCACGGCCTATAGATGTTGTGGACGTGTATGAGCTGATGAAGAAAGGAAAGGGGCAACTTCCTAGTCACACTGCAAAAGACCCAGACGCGGTGGATTGGACCAAATGAGCACCTGGACCAAATTTTGTTTCCCTGAATCCCAGGCACATTCTGAGAATTCACTGTGCCATTTGGGAAATAGATATGATCACTGGTTGTTTTGACTCCTCAATTCAGCAAGTAGTTTCCATCCCCAAATCTGTTACTTAAAAAAATAAATAAATTAGGGGGAATGCTGGGATGGCTCAGCAGGTTGACCTCTCGTTTTGCAGCCCCAGGGTCTGAGGATCAAACCTCAGTCCCAGCTCGTGTGGACCCAATGCTGAATTGAGGTGTGCTTCCCATGTGGGAGAGCCTCCAGTTCAGTTCCTGTGGAGGTGAGCTACCATGTAGAAGGCCTCCGGCTCGTGGGGGAACGGCTCCCATGCAGGAGGCCCCTAGCCGAGTTCCCGCTCTGCGCACCTCTGCGCCCACCTGTGTGGAATAATACTATGTCAAAAAACTAAATGACATACAACTATGGAGACTGCTCTGAGCTCTCCCCCTTCTCTCTCTGTCTCTCTGTCTCTATCTCTCTCTGTCAATAAAATAAATCTATAATAATAATAATAATAATAATAATAAGCATATCAGCATACCACACAAGTTATTTACAAATGAACTCTGGCTCCTAGAGACCAAGATGCTGTTTGTCAGTTTCACTAGGCAGGCCTTTACTTCTTTATGTAAAAGGAATCAGCAATCATGCTTCTTCAGTAAGGAAGACTGGTCCTGTGTACTATCTGCCGTCCATCCCTTCTGTCTCCGCTAGCACTGCACTCTAATTCAGGAGCAAAATCTTAGAATCAGATTAGGTTGAGACTTGGCTCCACCAACTGCACTCACCAATGGCTCCACTATTGCCTTTGATCAAACTACTAAGCTCTGTGGGTCATCTGTAATATTAACAATTCTGACCAGTAATTCTCAAATTTTGGTAGATTAGTAATAAAAAACATGAAGATCATGGTCATTTCAGAAAGACAGGGCCTGGGCATTTGTATTTTCATCAAGTACCCCTGGAGAGTCTGATACTCATCTAAGTTTGGAAACCACTTATTTTGAAGATTAAAAATGAGCAAATATAACAAGAACCTGGCTGTCAATAATGTTTCCCAACTAGAATCATGTGGTAGAATGGAAAGGAGTTTTGTCTTCGTTGTCCAAGACCTGAATTTCTATGTGGGTTATACTGCCTAGTAACTGTGTAAGTTTGGCTAACCTAAGTTATTTAACTGTGAGACCTACGATGTTGTCATTTGTTAAATAGAGGTAATAGTGACCACATTGAGGGGTCTTGGGTTTAATGAGATGAGGTGGCTCAGAGGAGGTAGTTGATAAATGTTGCCTGAATTTGAATTTATTTATTTAGAGCCATCTAGACACAAAATTTATGTGGATTTGACTCCATAAAAACTCTCAAGACTTATTTTTTATTGTTAAGACATTTCTGATCAATTACATGTCTTAAACATAAGAATTAAATGTGTGATTGTCATTGCATTTACCCATAACACTCAGTAAAACTTCTGATGCAAAATGCTTTGATTATATAACACATAGTTCCTATATGCTCTCAGTTTAAAACACCCATTGGCTTCTTACATCCATTCAATAACTCGAGTTGACTTTCAGTAAAGGAGTGATGAAATACTTTGTTTTACTGGGTTAGACATTATTTTTATCGACTATGTAGAAATTCTCTTAACTTATGACCAAAATCCTAGCTAATCACAAACTTGAGTTACAGCTACTGAACTATGTGTATGCTTCCTAATTAAGCCATTCTTCCACTTTATTAAACTAAAAAGAAAAAGAAATCTTACTATGCATTTGGCAAAATTATTTTTTATAGACTTCAAAGTATTCAATGTGCCTGACACTGAATAATACGTTTATAGTGTATTAGTTATGACGACGATGATGATGACGGCTTTAAAGCAGTTTGAAGGATGACTCCACAGGGTTACGCAAGTACCAGAGGAGCAAGCTCAATCTGGCCTCTGTTCTAGCTGCAGTACAAAGAGGACAGTAGCCGAGGGCTGAAGGTAGATGCGTGCAAGCCAGAGAAAAGAAAACGCACAGCAGCCATCCCTGACGACCATCCTGCGTGAACAGTCTCACCTCTAAGAAGCCAAAACGAAGCCACTGAGCCCAAGTGAGAAACAGCCTTGGACAAGCATCTGTGTCTCCGGGGAGCCTTCGCTCTGTTCTGTGATCTCTGAGTGGGCTCAGCTCCTTTAGAGCACAGAGGCAACAGGCCTCTGCTCCATTTCCACACCCCAATCCTCGTACTTCCTCCCCGCTTTTCTTGCTCTCCCACTCTTTCTCTCTCTCTTCTTTGCCTCCAGTGAAAGGGTTTATTAGTGAAGAGTTTTTCTAGATTCTTCCCGTAAAGACTTCCACTTTCCTTCTCCACGAGCACTCCTCTTACTTTAATGGGTTAAGGGTAGATGATAACGTCATGTGACACTAACTTAAATTCTTTCGGACTTACAGCTTACACCAGCGGGAGAAGTTTGATTTAGAGACACTAGAAATATACTTAATGCAACTTAACATTTTTCTTCAGTCTTTCCAAAGACTTCTTGATTAAAATGGCCAGCAGGACAATATTAACCCCTTGAATTTTAAAATGTTAAAAATGATATTTTTGTTTTGCAGGGAAATGTTTATGCTCATCTATGTTTTGAAGGTCTTGTCTTCTCCCATTGCATAGAGATAGATAGCTCGGCTCATAAGATAAAAAAGAAAAGCCTCAATGTAACTAGCTTAGTGATCAAAAATCAATGCAGATGTGTCCATGTTTTGCATTAAACTTAAGGCATCAGCAGAAGCAGATACTGTCATTCTTTGGGCCTCGTTCAGTTGATGTTTGTTTGCTTTTAAAAATATCATGCCTCTGGGTGGGGCTGGCAGGGTGAGTTTTGGGAGAGATTAAGGGGACGCAATGAGGTTCTATGTCCAAAGCCATGCGGTGCTTCAGCTGGGACCCATAATGCAATGCATAGACAATGTAATGTAGAAATGTGCACCTGGAAACAATGTAATTGTTATTAAGCAATGTCACCCCAATAAATTTAACAATAAAATATATCATGTCTAATTTAAAAGTATCATTAGGGGTAAAGTATAGACATAGCCTATTTTTTAATAGTTCCCAGGTAATTCTAAGGTGCAGACAAAGTGAAGAACTGTTGTTTACCAGAAAGTGCAAAGACTGAGGAGATTCTGCCACAAATTAGTCAGGACAAAATAGAGACTATGCCCCAGACCTGCCAGTCCCTTTCTATCTTATTATTATATTTTATTACTTTTTTCATAGCATTAACTACCATTGAGATTATCTTCATATTATTGTGTGTGGTCACTCTCTTTCTTGGGAATGTAAGTTCCAACAAGGCCTGAACAATATTTGGTATAGGGTAGGTGCTGTATAATGTATTTTTCAAATAAATTAAATCTATTAAACATCAGCTTTCTCGTCTTACAATGAGCAAAACATTACTACTACCTATGACTCTAGATTGCTGTAATGATTCAAGAAAGTCATGTGGGTAATGTGAAATGTCAAGAAATGTTATTCTCACTACTACAAAACTCGATCTAACCCCAAATGTTTTCCCAAATTGCCCATGGCTTGAAATTTCCAACATAGATTCCCTTATTTGGTTTTTGGCTGACTATTGTTAAAATGGAAATTGCTGACCTTGGTGGAATAATATTAATTAGATGAGTTTTTGTCACTTAGCAACCACTAGTAACCCTGAAATATAGAATAAGTTAAGTCTGAATTAAATTTAAATTGATGAGTTTCTGTACTATTCATGCAAGACAGCCCTAGTTTGAGGGGTACAGTGGAGGATAGAAATGGGGCAGGGTGGTGGGCACCCTGAATTAAATCAGAAATGGGGGAGTATATGAATGGCAAGGTTTGTTGACCATGAACCAGGAAGATCTTGGGTCAACTCTGGTAAAAAAAAAAAGTGAAACAGTCACGCTTTTAGTCACCATTAGTTAAGTACTTTCTGAGTCAGACAACTATCACATATTGTATCACTTAATCCTTAGGGCTACTCTTGATGTATTATTATCCTGATTTTTTATTTTATTTTATTTTATTGTTTTTGACAGAGAGAGAGAAAGAGAGAGAGAGAGAGAGAGATACAGAGACAGAGAGAGAACTGAACTGGGTGAACTGGGGGAACTCTCCAGTTCAGCACATGGGTCCGCACGGGCCAGGGCTGGGATTTGATCCTCGGTCCCCAGCACTGCAAAGCGAGTGCTCAACCCACTGAGCCATCTCAGCTTCCCCTATTATCCTGATTTTGTAAGAGGAAAAATAGTTGTTCACAGACATCAATTTCCTAGGGAAGCAGTACAATATAGTGGTAAGGGCACTGAATTTGTAGAGAGACAGTCTGAGCTACAAATCCAGTCCCATCATGCACCAGCTGTGAGACCTTGGGCAAGTTACTTACATTTCCATGCATCAGTTTCCCCTCCATAAACAGGGATAAAATAATCATAACTATCTTCTGGGGTTGTTGTGATGATTAAATGCATTACTACTTATAAAGCACTCAGAATACTGTCACAGAGTGGGTATTAATTACACAAAAGGATACACAGCCAGTGATTGGGGGCACCAGATTTTTTTAAAGCAATTAAAATTTATATGTATCTTGATAGATTTGCAACATTGAGTACACTCATCTAACTAGCATTGAGACCATGAAACATGATCTATAATCTCCCTTCAAGCTCCCTTCTAGTCATGCTACTACTCCATAATAGCCTGACATCTAACCATAGAATATTCTTTCCTGTTTTTGAAATTTATATAGAAGGAATCATACAATCTATGACCTTTTCTATCTGGCTTCTTTCAATCAATACTAATATTTTTTCCTTCCTTCCTTCCTTTCTGGCATTGGTTGGTAACAATTACATAGTTTCCAGGTGTAAACTTCTACATTACATTGTCTAAGCATCACATTATGTGCTCACCACCCAGAATCAGCTCTCTTTCCATCACCAGATATCTGGTGCCCGCTCCCAACTTGCTTTCACCTCCACTGCTCTTTCACCCACTTCCCCTCTTACTCTCAGGTAACCACTAAACTGTTGACTGTGTCCATGAGTTTTTACTTCTTTGTTACTTCCAGGTTTTTTTTTTGTTTGTTTCTTTTTAAAGATTTATTTATTGTTTTTGACAGAGAGAGAGAGATACAGAGACAGAGATAGAGAGAAGGGGGAGGGCCCAGAACAGTCTCCATAGTTGCACATCATTGGTTTTTCCAGTTTCATTCCACAGGTGGGCACGGGGCTACACAGGGAAGGAACTGGGCCGGGGTCTTGCCCCAGTGAGAACCGAACTGGGGGCACTCCCCAGTTCAGCATATGGGTCAGCACGGCAGGGGCCTGGATTCGATCCTCGGTCCCCAGGGCTGCAAAGTGAGCGCCTAACCCACTGAGCCATCCCGGATTCCCAACTTCCAGTTTTATATTCCACCTATAAGTGAGGTCATATGTTCCTTGATTCTTTCAGTCTGACTTATTTTGCTTCATAAGATTGTTTCAAGGTCCATCTTATGGCTGTATTTCATCTTTTCTTATCATTGAATAATATTCCTTTGTGTAAATGTGCCACAACTTCTTTATCCAGTCATTTATCAAAGGACACTTAGATTGTTTCCATGACTTGGCCATTGTGAACAGTGCTGCGATGAACATTGGGGTACACATATCTTTGCAAATTAAGGTTTTCGAGTTCTTTGGGTAGATCCCTGAAGAGGGATGGCTGGGTCACATGGCAATTCCATTCCTAATTCTTTGAGGAATCTCCATACTGCCTTTCATAGTGTCAGTAACAATTTACACTCCCACCAGCAGTGTATGAGGGTTCCATTTTCTCCACAGCCTCTCCAGCATTATACCTTGTCTTGTTGATAATAGCCATTCTAACAGGTGTGAGGTGATATCTCATTGTGGTTTTAATTTGCATCTGCCTAATTGCTAGTGATGTTGAACCTTTTTTCATATATCTGTTGGTCATTTGTATGTCTTCATGAGAAAAGTGTTGTTTAGATCTTCTGCCCATTTTTTAATTTGATGCTTGCTTTTTTTTTGTTGTTGAGTTGTATGAGTTCTTTATATATTTTAGATATTAGCCCCTTATCAGAGGCATTGTTTGCAAACATTTTCTCCCAATTGGTTAGCTGTCTTTTTGCTTTGTTCATAGTTTCCTTTGCTGTGCAGAAGCTTTTTAGTTTTATAAAGTCCCATTCATTTATAAAGTCCTCCCATAACCCCAGGTCTATAAGTTTAGTACCAATATTTTCTTCTATGCAATTTATTGTTTCAGGTCTTATTTAGAGGTTTTTAATCCATTCTGAGTTAATTTTGGTATATGGTGACAGATCACAGTTCATATTCAGTCTTTTACAAGTGGTTTTCCAATTTTCCCGGTACCATTTACCAAAGAGGCTTTCTTTTCCCCATTGTATATTTTTCACTCCTTTGTTGAAAATAATCTGTCCATATATTTGTGGGTTATTTTTGGATTTTCAATTCTGTTCCATTGGTCTGCATTTCTGTTTTTCTGCCAGTATTAATATTATATTTATGAGATCCATTCATGTTGTTGTGTTGATAAAAATCCTTTATTCTTATTGTTGTATGGTACTCCTGTTGTAAATTTATATATTCAGAATTTATATATTCAATCTACTGTTGATAGGCATTTGAATAGTTCCCAGATTTAAGCTTTTTCCAATAGCATGGCTATAAACATTTTACCAATGATTATATTTGGTGTATACCTACAATGGTAATTTCTGAGTCATTAGGAATGAATAAAGTCAGCTTTAGAACATAGAATAAAACAGAAAACAGTTGTACAATAAGTACTCTTATCAGAAGAGTATGAGAATTTCATGTTTTTGTCTTTTTTCATTGTATCTATTTTGAACGATGTAGAGCAGGGGTATCTCACTGTGGTTGTATTTTGCATTTCCCTGATGACTAATGAAGTTAAATAACTCTTTATTGGGAGTGTAAGTAACTTCTGTGAAGTAACACCAAGGTTTAAATTTGTTTCCTTGGCCAAAAGCAGTTGTTGTTCTTCTATATCTCCACTACAAAAAAAAAAAAAAAAAAAAAAAAATTCTACCTCCAAAGCTTTTAAGAGAATTTTAAGTTCTAATTTAGAAACCAAAGGTATTCACTATTTTTATTTTGCATTAACTTCTTTCTTCTGTAATTAAAAAATTATCTTCTGGTAATGTAGGGGAGGAAGGGGGATTCTTCCATATAGAACACTTCTGTTATTTCTTTTGTTGCCACTAAAAGTGAGATTAAAAAATTATCTTGGCTCTGCAGGCCAGCTCAGAGCTCGGAGGAGGGGAAGGGGAGAACAATAAAGAAAGCTGACCTACTTCTGGAGGCCCTGTGACACCGTTTTTTAGTGACTACAAGGTGCTTTCATGGCATTATAGCTGAAACTGAGCCAGGTATGCATGTGGGGAAGAAGGCTGATGTATGTGTGAGAATAATCACAAAACAGAAAGCCTGTGAGTGTTTTGTAGGAGAATGTCTAACTGCAGCTTTTAATTTTAAGTTTTATGTTTACTGGCAACACATACAGATGTACCTACGTTTTTTGTACTTCCTCCAAAGCTTTTTGTAGTAAAACTACATAGGAAAAGATACTCTTATAATATATATCACTTGTAAAATATTTAAGTTGCTCCTAATTTTCTTTATATTTACAAGATTGCAGAGGACTACCACCCAATTCCTTAACATAATTTGATGTTATGAACTACCTCATTTGTATCATCCAGGGTACAAATCTTATTCTCACCCTCAAAAGAAATGATTTTTTTCTTCCTTTCAGATAAAACACTAAACTGTTCTTTATTCTCATAAAAATATTCCAGCTAATGAATATATCTTTTTGGCTTATGATCAAAACACACAGTTTTTCTTCTCCTGGATTTGAAAGAAATTTTTTCCTCAAGAATCTTTCTCAAATATAAATTATTTAAAATAATACATTTTTTAGCTTGGGAAATTTGAGTAGGAAGGTACATTTTAAATCACGTTTGCCAAGTGGAACACTGATGAAAACAAAATTCAGTTTACTGGTTCTAACTCTATGTATTCAGCCCTGTTCTAACCTTTCCTTGTCTTTCTATCAAAACATTAAGATTAAAAAAAACAAAGTAGCTCTTTAATGACTATTATAAGTTTTTAGAGTGTAACATGACCTCTGGTTTGGGAACATCTATAAAGAACTGAGATTGTCACCAGAGGCTGGGCTGTAGGTTGTAGATGAATGAATCTTCTAACCATGGGAGAAACTGTTTTCAAAACAATGGCTTGGGTAGTAGAGAGACTAACAAACAAACATCACCCTCATTGAGAATTTAGACACAATAAATAGAGTTTCTGCTATTCCCAACAGTTAGTATTCTAGCCACTATGCTTGGTAGGTGGCTAGACCAAAAAGTAGTCCCTGTTCCTAGTGAACTCACAACATGATGTTAGACCTAGAATTACTTTTGACACAGATTTTCCTGAGCTAATTAAACTGTTTGCCCTATTGCCATGAGTGGTAACTGATGAAGAAAGATGCTATTTTTTTTGCCTTTTTGAACATATTGTGTTCTTATTGCAGATAGGCCTGCTGTTTTGCCATTTCTGGCATTTTTCTCTATGTTGTGTTTTGAGGGAGAAAAAGCGTAATGTTCTCAGCTTAAATTTTCATGATATCTTGATTCAGCAATTATATTTAAATTTATTCATTCATTAAATTAGTATTTAAATACCTACTACAGGCTAAGTCCTGGTCAAATTATGTTCTATAAAATAGACTTGATCTATGAATTCACGGAACTCATAGGCCAGAGATGAAGGAGGTGGCAATAAATAGGTAGACTATCAGATGTATATTTTATTAGAACTTTAGTACTTTAAAGGAAATCAATTACATGCAATGCTAATGAATAACAAAGGCAGGGTCTCAGTTACACAGAGTGGTCAGCAAAGGGCTTTCTGACTTCACAGAACTGACAAGAAGCACATGTAGCAGAATCATAGCATCCAAAAGGAAGAGAAGTTGAGAATGAGGACTAATCCTAACACAATAACTGGACAATTGCACAAAGATGATTGCACAGAGCTATTTATCATGGCTTTGTTTATCATATTGCAAAGATGAAAACCTAGACTACATGTTTAATAATACAGGAATTGTTAAAAACATTCAAGTTCTTGCTTACAATTTAAAACGGTGCATCTAGTAAAAATAAGATTGAAGATGGTGGTAGTACCATCTAGTGGTTCTGAATGTAGATTATGGAGAAAATTGTCCAACATCAAATAGAGGTTCAGCCACATAGTAGCTGAGTGACGTGGGCAATTCATAACATCTCTGTGGTTTAGTTACCTTACTATAAAATAAAGATAATAACAGTTTAAGAGAGGACTGACTTGAGATTTACATGAATTAATATGAGTATATGTAAAGCACTTAGGAAAGTGTCTTTGTTGGGAAAGCTGGGATGGCTCAGTGGGTTACCGTAAGTGCTCACTTTGCAGCCCCGGGGATCTGAAGATCAAGTCATGGCCCCAGCCCTGGATCCCATGAACCCATATGCTGAACTGGGGTGTACCTCCAGTTCAGTTCTTGACAAGGTGATCTTCCCATGTCAGAGATCCCTAGTCCTGCCCCCCAGCTCACAGGGTGTTCCTCTCATGGGGAGGCCCCAGGTCCGGTTCCCACCCTGCACGGCCCCCCGCCCACCTGTGTGTAATGAATCCATGTGGAAAACTGATGATGTACAACTATGGAGGCTGCTCTGGGTCCTCCCCCTTCTCGCTGTCTTCGTCTCGCTGTCGAAAACAATAACACAAAAGCTTAAAAAAAAAGAAAAGTGTCTTTGTGTATTAAGTACTGTTGTCTTTATTGTCTATATTTGTTGACTGAGAAAGCTGGCCATCATGAAGTCTAAAACATAGGTTACACAACTAAGCAAATAGTATGTCTAACCGCAGTCTTTTAAAAATACCCTTACATAAAAAGGACAGAATATAATAGGGTGTATTAATGGTAGTCCTATCTGGATGATGACTTAAATTTTCATTTTATTTTTTCTGTATTGCTTGTATTGTATTTCTACAATTAGCCTGTATTACGTTAATAATCAGATAACCTAATAAAGCAAGTTCCCTCTTATAAAAATACATGTTTGTGTTTGCTAAAATCTTCCAGTGAAGTGATTTCAAAGCATATTATTACAGAATTCCATGAATAAGTAGCAGTAGCTTAGATCATCTCTTTTTAGGGTTGGTCCCCTCACCCTTTCATTTAACATTAAAAAGTGCTTTCTTATGGGCTGAGCACTATTCTGGGCACTGAGGATACAGTAATAAATATGATGACATTTCTTTATTACAATCTAGTTCAAGCTTGTACAACCCATGGCCCACAGGCTTCATGTGGCCCAGAACAGCTTTGAATGTGGCCCAACACAAATTTGTAAACTTTCTTAAAATATTATGGATATTTTTGCGATTTTTTTTGTCTAGCTCATCAGCTATCATTAGTGTTAGTATATTTTACATGTGGATCAAGACAATTCTTCTTCCCATGTGGCCCAGGGAATCCAAAAGATTAGACACCCCTCATCTAGTTGAGATAAACAGAAAAGTAATAGGTTCATAAAATGCCATTGGTGCCAAAAGTGGTCCAATATGTCTGAAAGGATTCATGAAGAGGTAACTCATCAAGCAAGTCATGAAAAATAGGTAAGGAGAAATGGAATGGTTTATGTGGAGAGGCACAGAGCCCTAAGTAGATGTGGCCCTGTGTGGACGGCATGGTGAGCGTGCAGAACCACAGGAATGTCTGTCTATAGGGCTGCAGATTCGTTCAATGTGAAACCTAGTTCAAACGAACCAGTCATCCCTGGAAAAGACTTATTGTGGGTAATCTGGTCAAAACAAAGCAAAACAACTCAGTTAAAGTAAGGATACAATACCATTTTCAGAAAAATCTGTGAAATTGTCAAGCATTTTTTAATGTTTTGTCATGAGCACATACATACTCTTTTAGAAACCAGGCAGAATATATATAGAATTCTGATTATACATGCAGCTTTTCAACCTCTGTTGGCTGCATAAGAATGGGCCTTAGCTCTAGAGAACTTTCTTACCAAAAGAAAATACATAAATTAAAAGAAAGAAAACAACCTTCAGAGCCTGTGCTGGACTTATAACCTTGTGTGGGAATATCTTTCTCTGTTTCATACTCAATGTGTTCCCCTTTGTTCTGCTTAGGTGTATTCATCATATGGCACCTGGCCAACCCCATTGCTATATCTGTCCTTTTTAAGGAAGGAGATTGGATCCTTTGTTCAGTGGTGGCACGACTGGGGTGTATGTAGGCAAGCAGCATGTGGCTGCTGGCCGCAAGTGACTGACACCCACCACTGACACTGGTCTTGCTCTCTTTCATCTCTGTGTGATTAAATCATTGTTCCAGCCAGTGCTTGACTGCATTATCTTTTTTTTGGCAACTCCAACAGTGAGATGCAATGGGCAATAGTGATGGAACTTCTATTCCTAGTAACAGGCAACATATGCTAATTGCTCAACACTGATTATATACTAAAATTTTTATAAATTATTTTGTAGATGATAAAAAGGGCATTATTCAAAACAAAAAGAGATTACTATAGAATTTGGCTAAGAACCCCAAAATTTAGGTCATCAATGGGCTATCATTCCCTACTAAGATGCAAAGGTTAATTTTTGTACATACAAACCCTGAACTCCAATGCAGATCTGTCTAGTGAGCTGGGAGGGCCTCCAGGTAGAATACTTATGGCCTAAACAAGGTAGATCAAAAAGACCAAGAGCCAGAGCAGACTGAGGAGGCCATTGTGCCCAAGGCCAAAGCTCAGAACTTACCATGCCACTGCAAGGCAAGGCAAGCCAGCCTGTGCGCTCTGAGGAAGACTGAGGAAACAACATTTCTGCAATGCCTACTGTATACATACATGTAGTCTAGAGCATGGTCAGTAGGTCTTCTAAGGCCAAGGCATCAGGAACATCCCTGAAGAAATAACATCCCATGAAGAAACATAGAGAGAAGATCACACTTCTGCCAGGAGTTTGAACCACCTCCACTCTGGTCACATGAAGGGAGAATAAGGAAAGCAAAGAAAACAGAGAACTAGCTACTTCTCCCTACCATATTATAAGAAAGTCCCTGTAAAGAGAGAGGCTGTGACAGTCCATCTTCCCACTTTCTTCTCTGCTGAGGACAGTGAAGCATTCTCTCCACTACTCCCAAAATCCAGGGACCAATCAAATATCCTTGAGCATGTTGCTGGACTTTACTGGCAGTGGAGTGAAATGCCTTGACTGTGATCCAATTTTCTTAAGGATCAGATAGAAATATGTTGAGGTATGTGTGAAAGGATGAGAGTTTTCTAATTTCTTTACATTAGAACCCCCAAATTTCAGTAACATCATATTTCCTTAAGACTAATTTTTACACTATTAACAAGAGTGATTTGGAAGTATGTTTTACATTTGATGTGTATCTTTCGTGCTTCTTTTTTTTAAGGCCTTATTAAATTAATGGTGCATCTCTTAATCACCTGAATTGTAGAATTGTGGAAATAGTGTAACATATGAGAGTACAGGAATAAAGTCTAGTTTCCCACTCTCAAATATGTGTGATTTAACATTAGCAATCCTTGGTTTGTAATGTTAATCTTTTCATCCAGTGTTATTTAAAACTGGTGTTAAAGAGCAGTAGTGTGTTGGCTTGTCTCATCATCTGTACATCACTCCTCACTCTTGAGAAGCCTGGGAGCTACACATCCCAGGATCCCTTGCCAGCTAGGGTCCAATATGACTTATGCCGATGGGAATCACTTGCAGGATATCTGGAGCACAGAAGAGGGGCAGCCAGGTGAGCACTGGCAGATGCCTGTGGGAGATTTTGCCAGGGGCTTTCTAGGTAAGCACGTGTGAGGCACTTGGGAATTGCAGACAATTAAGATCATCAATAATAGCTTCTCTGTGTTTCCTGTACTTCCAGAGTTCCTGAAAACCAGCAGCGTTTTCCCCCTGGCCTTTGCTTCTGCAGCCCTTTCAACAGCTAAAAATTTATTTTTATTGTTTATGACAGAGAGAGAGACAGATAGAGAGAGATAGAAGAAGGGGGAGGGCCCAGAGCAGTCTCCATAGTTGACAGCATTAGTTTTTCATATAGTTTCATTCCACAGGTGGGCGCGGGGCTGCAAAGGGCAGGAACTGGGCCGGGAGCCTCTGCATAGGCCCTGGCAAGAAATGATCTGGGGGCACACCCCAGCTCAGCATACGGGTCTGCCTAGGCAGGAGTTGGGATTTGATCCTCGGTCTCTGGGGCTGTAAAGTAAGCACTTAACCTGCTGAGCCATCCCAGCTTCCCCTGTTTCAACAGTTATATCAGCCTCTAATTCCCTTTATTATATTCTTGTCTGCTCAAAGTACATAGAATGACTGCAAACAAGTGACCATCACATTCCTCTTTTTTCTATTTAACACCCCTCTGCTTTTTAGCTGACAAAACATTTTTAAACAGCTGGGGGGTAGTCTTTTTGGAGGCTGTTTCTCTGTTACATAATAGATTACAGAAAGGCAAAGGACTATATTTAGCCTTATTTAATTCCCTTGTTTCCTCCAATTATTTTTATTTATACTTCACTCTTCTATCTTTTGATGTTCTCCACTATCCCACATGGCTGTATAATGACGAGTACACTAGCAGTTAACATCTCTCTAGTTCTTAATACTTTTTAATTAGTGCTTATGTATATGAGGGCTGTCTGGAAAAAAATTCAACCATAAAAGCCTTGATTTTTCATATTACATCTCCAGATATTTTCCAGACAGCCCTCATATATAATCTCAATTGATCTTCACAGTAACTTTATAACTTGAATGGTATGGCATTATATATCCCTATTTTATAGGTGGAAAATTTGAGACCCAGAGAGATTAAGTGATTTATTCAAGGTTACATAGAAAATCAGGGAATGTATTAGGACTAGAATCCAAGAATTTTGACTACTGCTATTTCACGGTGTCTGATAGTATTCTATCTCATCAGGTAAGATGGCAACTCTCTGCGTACTAGTTTCTTGATCTGTGAAAAGTTTCTATAGCAGCGGTCCCCAACCTTTTTGGTACCAGGGACCGGTTTCATAAGAGACAATTTTTCCATGGACCGGGAGGGCAGGGGATTGGTTTGGGATGATTCAAGTACATTACATTTGTTGTGTGTGCACTTTCTATTATTATATGGCATTGTGATATATAATGAAATAATTATACAACTCACCATAATGCAGAATCAGTGGGAGCCCTGAACTTGTTTTCCTGCAACTAGACAGTTCCATCCAGGGGTGATGGGAGACAGTGACACCCTAAATGTGTTGTTTATGTCCAGTGTCCTCTGTAATCTCATTTTGGTTGCTGTCACTGCAGAAAACCCTGCTTCACAAAGATAGGATGTTGGAGATGGAAGGAGGGTTTTCAGTACTCTGGTTGCAATCTAAGAATATTTGCCTTGACTTTCATCCAGAAGGTGTGGAGATTTGAAGTTGTCTAAAACATACTTTTTTTTAAAAAGTTTTATTTTTATTGTATTTTGACATAGAGAGAGACAGACAGAAACAGAGAGAAGGGGGAGGGCCCAGAGCAGTCTCCATAGTTGACATTAGTTTTCCATATAGTTTCACTCCACAGGTGGGCACAGGGCTGTACAGGGCAGGAACTGGGCTGGGAACCTCCCACATAGGTCCCAGCAAGAACTGAACTGGGGGCACACCCCAGTTCAGCATGTGGGTCCGCATGGGCCGGGGCCGGGATTCGATCCTCGGTCCCCAGGGCTTCAAAGCGAGTGCTTAACCCGCTGAGCCATCCCGGCTTCCCCTAAAACATACTTTTAAGGCCACTGTCATTTGCAGTCTCAAGTAGTTGATCCTCTTCTAACATGGACAAAGTCAACTAACCTGGCTTATTCACAAAAGGGTCACGGATCCATTCCTTCCCAGTTCAGGGGTCTTTTGTGGTTGGGAAGTAATGCTGAAACTCTTTTGAAAGCTGAAATAGGTGATCATGTACCAGCTGGGAGAAAAAAAGGCCCTGGCTCAGTCTCTTTCAAAATCTCTACTAATGTTTGAAACATGTCAAAAATCCCAATGTTCACCCATTACCCCCATAATTCCAATTTGGCTTTGAATGCAGCCATTTTAGCTGCCAAGATGAACACAGTTGTCATTTTCCCCTGAAGTGATGAATTGAGTTTGTTGACTAGGCTGAATATGTCACATAAGTAAGCAAGTTTTGTGATGCATTCTGTGTCACTAGAATATGCTGCCATAGTGACTATTTTTTCTAGAAGAAATCTCTGGAATGGCTCTCGTAACTCAAAAACTCTGTCCAGTGATCTACCTTTCGAAGCCCTCTCACTTCTGAGTATAAGAGAAGACGTGTGTGCTTTGCATTCATCTCCTCACAGAGCTGTGCAAACAGACATAAGTTAAGGGCATGGACCATAATGTGGTCGATAATTTTAATCATGTCCTGCAAAATGCCAGTAAGTTCAGGTAACGTATCTCAGCTAGCCAGCATTTCTCTATGGATGACACGGTGTGTACACTCACATTCAGAGGCAACCTCTTTGACCTGAGTAATGAAACCAGAAAGCTATCCAGTCACGGCAGCCGCTCCATCCATGCCTATTCCGACATAATTCAGTTTTTCTGATATGTAATCATTCAAAGACTTGAACAGTTTGTACCTCTGGTGTTGGTTGGCAACAAAAGTATCCATAACATATCCTCATGCACATCCTCCTAAAAACTGTATCACACAAAAAAAGCATTGCTGCTTTGTTGTCAACATCAGTAGACTTGTCAACCTGGATTGCACACCACAGTGACTCATTAATCCTAACAATTGTGCCCCAATATCCTCTGCTATTTCATCAATTTGTCTAGTTGTGGTGCTGGCTAAAAGAGGAATACATGCCCACATTTGAACTACAGCCTCTCCTAAAAGTTCACACAAATGTCCTTAGCTGCAAGGACTGACTCTTCACCAATAATAAAGGGCTTCTTGGCTCTAGCAATGCGGTTAGCCACTAAGAATGATGCTTCCAATGCAGACACGTTTGATGAAGTGGTGGCCTTCAGTAATTGCTCCTGTTCTGTGTATTCACATTTATTTTTTTAACTATAAAGGCTTGTCTTTTAATGCAGGGTACTTAGTCTCCACATAGTGAAGCAATTTTGAAGGTTTCATGGCTTCATTGGATAGCTGGTCACCACGTATTACACAAAGTGGGCTTTAAGAATGTGAATCATCTGTTGCAATGAACCCATCATTTCAGTAAGACTCTTGGTATTTTCTTTTAAAGGCAGTTTTCTTTTTGTTGGCATTCTGAGGGTCTTCTGCTGTCTCATCATTGGGTCTTTCCCCCTTTTCAAAGCTCTTCAGTGATATTTGTTTTTCACTCATTTTGGCTAGGGCTAGTATGTGGGCTTACCAAAACTGTGACTGAGACAAGTGTGCAGTGTGGGAAAGAGGTGCAGATAAAAGTGGTAAATAAAATAATGGGTGATCCATGTGTGAACTGAAATAAGTGTTGGATTCTGACTTAAAGCCTTCCACTAGATACAGCTGTACAACTGAAGTTTATCAACTCACTTGCCTCTATAAAGCCTGCCACCAGATGCAGCTTGTCACTTGCCACTCACTGATAGAGTTTTGATAGGAGTCTGCAAGCAACTGATTTATTGTGGTCTCTGTGCAGTCAAACCTCTCTGCTAATGTTAATCTGTATTTGCAGTTCCCTAGAGCTGGCATTACTGCCTCAGCTCCATCTCAGATCATCAGGCATTAGATTCTCATTAGTAGCATTCAAGCTATATCCCTCATGTGTGCAGTTCACAATAGGGTTCATGTTCCTATGAGAATCTAGAGCCACTGCTGATCTGACAGAAGGCAGAGCTCAGGCCATAATGTGAGCTATAGGGAGCAGGCTTTACTCACCTCCTGCTGTGTGGACTGGTTCCTAACAGGCCATCGAACAATATGGGTTCAGGGCATGGGGGTTAGGGACCCCTGTTCTGTAGGATAAGCCCATGAACTCTGAGTTGCCATGTGAATAGAATGCAAGTCTTTGTGAATGTGTTGAATCCCATTTTTCAAACTAATAAAACAAGCTCAATGGGTAACAGCAAAATCATTGTGGGGGCAATTCTACAACTGTTATTTGACCTGTAATGTATTTGACATAATGGTAAAGTATAATAATGAAAGTGAAAACATACCATGATCTCCAACAACCTTTCTGTGGCCACTATCAATTAGTTAGTGATAGAATAGCTACCAAATGAGTTTTCATATCACAGGAGCCCCTAGGATTCTAATTGAATTATTTGGACTCGAAGGGCACCTGACTAATAATCAGAGGAACGTAAATGTTTGCTCACTAAAAAATAAGCTTTTCAGAATAAAAATAAAGGAACCAGCAATGTTCAGAGTAACAGATTAGCAATATGTAAAAGATATAGCAATATGCTATACTTAATATGTAAAAACATGGAGATTTTAAATAGTTCTTAGAATCAATTCTTTTTGACCATGTAAATAAATATAGCCAAGAATCTACTCACAGAAATGCATATTTTTTATCTAAGAAAGCATTGGTTTCTATTAATTCAACATTTCCACCTAAGGATAGTAAATTTTAAACAGAACAAATAAAGAAAATACATAAATTGCAATAGGTGAACTAGGCAAATAAAATAGCTGTAGTAAGTAAGCTCCTAAAGCAAAGACAAAGATATGGACAATCTGTAGAAACTTAGTATTGGTTAAACTGGAGATATAGAGGCAAATGTATGTATTAATATGCATGTTATACTTAAATAAAAAAAGTTTTAATGAATTTTCTTCTTATATAACAAATCTTCTACATTTTGAAGTTGGTTTTTTTTTTAATTGTTATATTAACAAGGATGAAATTGGTTGGTAAAAATTACATAGGCTCCAGGTGTACAATTCTACATTACATCATTTACATATTGCAAATTTTGAAGTTTTTAATGCGAATAGTTTTTAAGTACCATATAAATACAATGACAAAGTCCACTTAAGAGCATAACATGTGCCCTGTTAAGTTTTGACCCAATAAGCACATACAAAGCATATACCATGCATTACCCACTGTCCCAGGTGTTATCATTGTTGAAGTGAAATATGCAGGGGGACTGAATTCAGACTCCAGCTTTGCCACTCAGTGGTTGTGGGAGAACAATGTCTTGGGGTAGTATCTTGCAAATCCTGGGGTTTGAAAAGTATGCCAAATAGAATAGGTATTTAAATTATTTAGCAGAGTGCCTGATTCACAGTTGGTCAATAAATATTCATTACTCTCAATTTCTCTAAATCTTGCAATAATTCAAGTACTCTGCCCGAAGTCTTCAAACCCAGTAGCTGCTCTGCTCCCCTTTCCTCCAGCTTCTCAAAACTTAATCTTGTCTGTGGTGTGTAGATACACATAATAAGTAGGAAGAGGCAGACTTTTTACACTTAGAAAATAAACCTTACTGGGGATGTTGGAATAGCTCAGCAGGTTAAGTACTTGCTTTGTAGCCCCAGGGTCCAAGAATCAAATCCCATGCGGACCCATATGTTGAACTGGGGTGTGGTCCCTAGTTCAGTTCTAGCCAGAGCGAGCTTCCCATGTGGGAGGCCCCTGGCCCAGTCCTGCCCTTCATGATCACCTGACCACCTGTGTGGAATGAAACTATGTTGAAAACTGATAACGTACAACTATGGACACTACACTGGGCCCTCCCCTTTCTCTCTCTCTCTCTCTTTGTAACAGTCTTTCTCTGTCAAAAACAATAAAATAAATCTTAAAAAAAGGAAATAGACCTTACTATAATGTAAAAGTCCCACTCCAATTCTTTAGTGCTCTAGCTCTTTAGTGCTCTAGCCAAGCTTAGCCTCTGTAAAGGTTGTACAGAGAAGAGGATTTAACAATTACAAAATTAGGAGTAGCATTCATGCACCACCTAACTAGACATGGAGGCTTTGCAACTTCCAGATGAAGTACAGAGGGGACATCAGATGGCAGAAGATCACAAAATCGAACTCACCTTCCTCTTGGGATCTCTCTCTGATAACCATTGCAGCTACTACCCAATGTCAGGGACTCCAGGTCTCCTCTGTGCTATCCCCCAAGCATGGAAAATAGGTTTCAAAGGGTAGGCTGCTGCTGCTGCTTTACAGTCTGCTTAGCTTTCTGTGTGGATGAGGGATCCTTTAAAGTTTGCAAGTAGAAGCACAGATTCACTAAAGGGTGTCTCTCTTGGTAAAAATAATCCTCTCATAGTAATATCTAAGCACAAATGTCTTATATCGCTTAGTCATTATTTGTTTATGCATATGTTTCTCTCAATGCTATGTATGCCTAATGCCCCATGCCAAGTCTTAATGGATGCTGATCATAATTTGATGCAATAATATAATAATAATGATGATGAAAATAATAAAAACACCCTTTGACCTGTCCTTTGGAACCCCCACATTTTGAAGTCTGAGTATGGCTGAAGGGGAGTATGAAGAAATTGGGAAGTATCACTTTTTAAAGGAAAAAATGTATAAAGAACCAAGTAAAAAAAGGGAGGCATGTTCATTTGGCAACCAAGGAATACATTCTCCTTAAAAAGCAGCCCTCTGCCAAGCTTTTGACTTCTGTTTGTTGTTGTATAAAAGGTAAACACAATTAAGAAAGAAAATAGCAAGTCTTTAAAAGCACAAGTGAGTATCTATTTTCCCTCAGAGACTTCTGGGCTTATTTCTGAGGATTGTTCTTTGCTACTGAACATCATTGCAGTTCAACACCACCAGCATGGCTGCTGCACCATCCTGCCACACAAAGCAGGGGACATTTTCATCTCGTCTCGTCCACCCCTTTCAGATTATGTTGTAATCCCTCAGGAGTCTGAACACCAACATTATAATTTTCTCTGCCACTGCCGAAAACACACACTTTTGTTCTGAAAATTCCATGCTATCAACTCTTACCAGGCAGTCGGGTACTGTCCATCTTAACTGCTTTGCCTTGGATAAGCAACTTCAAGGGCGATATCACCCCGAAATGAGTGAATAAAACATTCGGGCTTGCTTACTCCTCAACTGTCTGAATCTGTCTTTCTAGAGAAGGAACTCCAGCCCTTACTTATATGCTAGTGAGGGCACCCCTAAAGATCTTGGCCTTGCTGCAATTATGCTAATTCACATGATTCTTGTTTTTGTTTTCACTTTTGTTTTGCTTAATTTCACACTCATGTGGAGTCACAGTTATGGTAACTCCAATAAAGTAGTGTCTGAACAAAAACTCACCGTGTGTCACAACTTATGTTGAATTCTGGACAATATGAAAAAGGAAAAGTATAGAGAGGAGAGATAATGAAGAGACTCTCAGCTTTGCTATGAACACCATTCAGGTTTCTTGTTAATCAAATTTCCTGTCCTGGCTGCCACTATGTGACAATCCCAAACATCATGGAAACAGCCTATCTGGAAGATCACTGCAGCTTGGACACCTCTCTGGGACACCTAAAAGGTTGTCGGGAGAGGTAGTTCCCATATTTTAAAACATGATGTTGATATCTCAGAAACGAAAATACTTGCATGTCACCTCTGCTCCAGCAAGAATAGAGGGGACAAAGAAGAGTTGCAGATTTTTCCAGGTGGCTGCATTCCCACAGCCAGGCAAATAGCCACTGGGAATAAGCAGAGGCTGTGTTCACACGTACAAATGTGGGCGAGCATGTGGGTGGTCTCTTATGCTCACATGTGACACACAAAGAGACAGGGAAACAAAACACTCCCACACACTGTCCAGTGACAGAATGGTCTCCTGTCTCTATGCTTTTCTGAGCACAGCTCTACCTTTTATTTTGTGTTTTGCTCATAACACTCTTCATACTGAGAATTTCAATGGTTTCATGTTGTGCAGGATAAACTTCAAGGCCTGTATTTAAAAACCTTCTCAGTATAGTGCTGACCATAGCTGACAGAATAATGGCCCCCACAGATGTCAAGGTCCTGTGAATATGCCATCTTCCCTGGCAAAAGGGACTTTGTAAATGTGATTGAGTTAGCTTTGAGATGAGAAGATAACTTGGGATCATTCCATTGGGTCTAATGTAATCACAGGGCCCTTATAAGAGGAGAATGGGAGGGTCAGAGTTAGAGAAGGAGGTATGATGACATAAGCAGATATTGGTTAATGTGCCTAAACATGGAGAAAGGGGCCACAGGTTAAGAAATACAGGTAGCCACTAGAAACTGGAAAAGCTCGGAAGACTCTTCCCTCGGGTCTCCAAAAGGAATGCACCTCTGCTGAGTCCTTGGGTTTAGCCCCTCAGGCCTACTAAGACTTCTAACTTACAAAACTACTAGATCAGGGGTGTCCAGCTTTTTGGTTTCCTAGGGCCATAGCGGAAGAAGAAGAATTGTCTTGGGCCACATGTAAAATACACTAACAGTAATGACAGCTGATGAGCTAAAAAAATAACTGTCAAAAAAATCTCATAATGTTTTAAGAATTTGTGTTAGGCTGCATTCAATGCCATATTGGGCTGTATGCGGTCCACAGGCCATGAGTTGGACAAGTTTGTATTAGATACTAAATTTAAATTGTCTTCTGCCACTAAGTTTGTGGTAGTTCTTTACAACAGCAGTAGGAAACATATACATTCACCCCTAAACTATCTCTCCTTGTCCTCCCGAATCTGTGGTTAAAGCAGTGATTTTTCAGCTAGGGTGTTTCACTCTGTAGACCCTATTCATCCTCCAGGAATACCTTCAATCCCACCTCTTTTCTGGCTAATCAAATTCTGCTTTCTCTGGTGACCTCTAGTAATTATTCTGAGACCACTTTAGATGTCCTCTTACTCATAGGCAGTATTGACATTTCTATTATTACTTTAAACTAATAAGTAACTTTCTACAGTTATAATTTTGTCCTCCTCCCCAGCTAATTTTAAGTACTCTGAGGATGGGGCTTATGTCATATTATTTCCCTTTTATCCACAGTCCCTAGCATGGCATTATGAATAAAGAAAGCATTAAATAAATATTTTTTAGTTTGGGTTTTGTAAATGGAAATATATTAAATAATGCTGTAAGAGCTGTTATTATCTGTAATAATCCCAACAGTCCCTCTTATCAGCAACTTCATAGGATTAAACCTGGCAGTGGGTTTTCACAAAGCCTCTCTAGATTTCTAAATTAGCATCATAGAATGATTCTACAGGGCTGCGATTACTGGTCAATAATTGAAAATAGCTAGGTATAAATACTACAAAGATAAATAGAAAGAAATGGTAGTAGAACTAGAGAAGGCACTAAAGGCCCTCAAAGCATGTTCCCAGATAACATGACATGCTCTAGTGCAGTTGTAACACAATAAAAATAAATTTAGGCTTTAACTTTTAAAGCTTTTAATGAGACATCTATGTGGCCTGTGTCCTCCAAACTGTGTTGAATGCCAGATACTGAGGACATTTCCCAGGAAGTTTAGAGGGGAGAATGTAATAAACTTTCCCATTATTTTTTAAGCCAGAAACCTCTTTCATAAGTTAAAATCTATAGGTGATAACCTTTACTAAAGAACTGAAGTAAGAAAATGGATCCAAGATGGTGGAGTAAGTAAACATTAAAATTACAGCTAAATTATAGAACAACCGACCTGGAGAACCATCTGAAGTCTAGCTGAATAGAAGTTTTATGACTAAAAACACAAAGAAGAGGTCGTCACATTGAAACTGGTAGGAGCAGCACAGTTGTAATATGAGTCAAATCTCTGGTGACGGTAGAGATACAGGAAGAATGTCCCAACTGTGGAGGTTTCCCCTGGAGGAGCAAGGGACACCAGCCCTGTACAAGGCTTCTCAGCCCAGAGCACTGGTGCTGGGAAGAGGAATCTCACAATATTTGACTGTGAAAAACAGTGGGGACTCTGACTATCCAGGTGGTATGGGAGGTCTGCGGGTAAACCCAGAGATTCTCTTAAAGTGCCTGCGCAGACTCAGTCACTCACGGGCACTCACCTTAGGCTCCGGCAGATGAATGGTGACTCAATTGGCATTGAAGGCAAACAGGAAGCAGATTGAGATATGTGGCTTTGGGGCGAGGGCCGAAGCATAGTCCCCATTTTCTTGAGTGAGGTTCTTCTTCCCATGGAGCTGGTTGGTGGGCACCATCTTTCCTGTGTTGCACTCTCCCTACCTCCACACACACATGACCAAATCTGAACCTGATTGGTTTGATGAGCTCTGCTCCCTCCACCCTGCTGACTCACTGGACCCTATACCACCTACTGGTAACCACCCCAATATCAGAGGCACTTTCTTCAGTGAGCACCAGTCCCACCCACATTGCAATCTTTCTTGGAAAACTATCAAAGTCTTTAGCCTCCAGGAAGGCATCTACTGGCATTGGTGTGCTCTGAGACTTTAGCTGAATAGCTCCAGGCACAGCACTGGTGCCAAACTAGAATCTACAGGAGCACACATTGTAGGTAACCAGGGAGATGGTGCCAAGGCCCCACAGGGCACCTACTATATAAGTCTATCCAGCAATACTGGGAGATGTAGCAGATCTACTGAATACATAGAAATGAACAGAGAAAATAATCCAAAATGCAGAAACAAAAAAATACACCCCAAATGAAATAACATCAGAAAACTCCAGAAAATGAACTAGACTAGACGGAGGCAAGTAACCTATCAGATATAGAGCTCAAAATGATGTTTATAAGGATACTCAAGGAACTCAATGAAAACTTCTACAGAGAAATAGCAAGCATAAGGGACATAGAAACCATAAAAAAGAACCAGTCGAAATATATATAACAATAATTGAAATTCAGAATGCACTAGTGGGAATCAACAGCAGGATAGAAGGAGTAGAGGATTGAAACAGCAATTTGGAAAACAAGGAAGCAGAAAATATCCAGCCACAACACAAAAGAAAAAAAATCCAAAAAAATAAGGATAGTTTAAGGGGCCTCTGGGACAACATCAAATGTAACAACATTCACATTATAGGAATACCAGAAGAAGAAGAGAGAAAGCAAAGAGTTGAGAACCTATTGAAGGAATAATGACTGAAAGTTTCACTAACCTGGCCAAGGAAATAGACATACAAATTCAAGAAGCATAAAGAATCTCAAACAAGATGAATCCAAATATACCCACACCAAGACATATTTTAAGATGGCAAAAGTTAAAGACAAAGAGAGAATCCTAAAAACAGCAAGCGAAAAGCAACTAGTAACTTATAACAACTCCCATAAGGCTGTCAGATGATTTCTCAACAGAAACTTTGCAGGCCAGAAAATATTCAACGTGATGAAAAGGATCTACAGGCAAGATTGTTCTACCCAGCAAGGCTATCGTTCAAAATCAAAGAACATATAAAGAGCTTCCCAGACAAGAAAAAGTTAAAGGAGTTTGTTACTACCAAGCCAGAGTTACAAGGAATATTAGGGGAACTGCTGTAAGATGGGAAAAATATACCAAAATTATAAATAATAAAATGGCAATAGCTATGTATCTATCAACAGTTACCTTCAATTTTAAAGGATTACAAGCTCCAATCAAAAGATGTGAAAGATGTTGTGCTGAGTGGAGCATCAGACAGATAAAGACAGATGTAATTGGATTTCACTTATATGTGAAATCTAAAGAACAAAATAAACAAATAAAACAGAGAATAAAAACCCTGTTCTTTGCTAGATGGGAGGGGATTTGAGGTACGGGAATAAAAAAAGAGAAGGGGGTTAAGAAGTACAAATTGGTAGTTATAAAACAATATGGGATGTAAAGTAAAGCAAAGGTAATATAGTCAATAGTATGGTAATAACTATGTATTGTGCCAGGTGGGTATTAGACTAGTCAGGAGGATCACTTCTTAAATTATATAAATGTCTAACCACTGTGCTGTACACCTGAAATTAGTATAAAATAATACTGAATGTAAAAAAAAAAAGGAGATGCGATATATTACTTTTATAGTAGAATATCACTCAGCCATAAAAAGAATAAAATCTTGCCATCTGTATCAACGTGGTTGGACCTAGAGGATATCATGGTGAGTGTAGTATGCCAGATACAGAAAGACAAATGTCATATGATTTCACTTATTTGTGAAATCTAAAGATCAAAATAAATAAACAAACAAAATAGAAACAGACTCATAGATATAGAGAACATTCTGATGATTTCAAATGAAAGGGGGTTGGCAGGGTGGGTGAAAAAGGAGAAAAGATTAGAAGTACACATTCACAGTCACAGGGATATAAAGTACTGCATGGGGCATACAGTCAATAACACTCATAATAACTATGTATGGTGTCAGACTGGGTACCAAATTTATCGAGGTGATGACTTTCTAAGCTATATAAATGACTCATCACTGTTGTTCACCTGAAATTAATCTTATATGTTAAGTGTATTGTAAATTTAAAAAATTGTAAAAAAAAACCCACCACATAAATAATAAATTAATAACTACAACAAAAAAGAATTGCAGTAAGAAATAACCGGATCTGCTTGTATTGGGGGCCTGCACATCAGCAGTTAACTTACATTCTGGGGACAAACAGCCTTCAGGGGTGGTGGACCTTTTGGCGATTGAGTGCCAAAGTTTATGAAATAAGAGTATACTCGCTCGACTCACATGCCAACCCATCGAGTGAGACAGAGGTATCAATTATTTTTATGTCTATAAGAGGCATAGGATGTTTTTATAACAAAAAACAATAATTCCGCGTGCCGAAATAATTGCTCCGTGTGCCACTTTGGGCACGCGTGCCATAGGTTCGCCACCCCCGGCTAGGTTGAAATGCTAATGCCACCTCTTAGTGGTTGGGTAAACTTTTAAGTCTTTCTGGCCTCAGTACCTCATCTCTACAACGGGGTTAATATGATATCATCCTCATCTAGCTCTGGTATGGACTAAATGAGACAATGTATGTGAAGTGATAAGTAGAATGCCTGTCACAAGAATCCTCATGAAGGGTTAGTTGTAATTATTGTTATCTCTCAAAACCTGCTTGGGTCATTCTGTAATTTGGGCCTGCTTGGGAAAAAATGAAGGAAGAACTGCTTGCTACTCCATTGGGGAAAACAGCAAAGAGAAGAGAAGAATTAAATGCCAGGATTAAGATCCATTTTTTAACCATAGACCTCAAGGCAAGGTCAGGTCTCTCAAGTATTTCCAAATTTGTCCCATCCTGTCACTCACACTTCTGTATATGTACACACTGCTTGTGAACACAAAACTAGGTAGAATAAAACACTCATCTTTTCTGGTAACTGGTGGGGACCCATGTACACAGCTCCAACATCATTATCACAGCTACAGTATAAGGTGGCCATCATTTTCCTCATTATACAGTTACAGACGTGTGCCTCAGTGAAAGAAGCCAGACACCAAAGCGTACGTGTGATTTGATTCCATATGTGTAACAGTTTTAAAAAGAGGGTACAACACTGAGTTGTAATGTTAGAAGACAAGAAAGTGGTTACTCTGGAGAAGACAGAGGGCTAGTGATTGGAGGGGACACAGGAGAAAATTATGGTGGCTAGCAAAGCTCTCTGTCGATTTGGGTGGTGGCCACACAGACTTCTTTTTCTGATAATTCATTGGGCTTCACACTAGTATTTTGAGTAGTTTTTGTAAGTGTGTCAACTAAAATGCTTATAAAAAATGAGGATCTCAAGGGTTAATTAAGCTCCAAGTTGCAGAAAAAAATGTGTTGAAAAGTATGAATTCACACCCTTGTTTATCAGACTGACCCGAAAAATCTACTATTTTCCCCAAGCTCTACTGCCTTTAAAAAGGATGAATAAAAAATAAGTCATCTGCATCAGTAATAGATCATGCTTTGGTTTAGAAAACTTATGTTTGGGTCAGAGAGAAATGTTTTAAAGCAATATCGTTTTGTTTTTGAGTTAACGAAGGGTAATTATGACATTTAAGGTCCTGTTACCTTTATGCTTTTTCTTTGCAAAACATGTTTTTTCTGATAGTGTCCTTTCATGTTCTAACCTCAGTTTTAAAGATTTATTTTATTGTTTTTGACAGAGATAGAGAGAGACAGAGGGAAGGGGGAGGGCCCAGGGCAGTCTTCATAGTTGTGCGTCATCAGTTTTCAACATGGTTTCATTCCATACAGGTAAGCAGGGGCCATGCAGGACAATAACTGGGCCAGGTGTCTCCAGCATGGGAGACATGCCCCGCTTGAGCCAGGGGCCAAACCTGGGGGTGAGAACCAAACCGGGGGGCCTCCTGAATGGAAAACACACCACAGTTCAGCATATGGGTCTGCACAGGATTGGACCAGGATTTTTTCCTCGGTCCCCGGGGCTGTAAAGAGAGTGCTCAACACGTCGAGCCATCCTGGCTTCCCCTCTAACCTCAGTTTTAAATGTCATAGTGCTTGACTGGCAAATTGGCGAATACAAATCAATATAATGTAGTAATTTCTCAAAGAAAGGTAAAATTTCTGTTCACTAGAGCTGTCATTCTGAAGTAGAATATCCTTCTGAGTATTTGTCACCACTATTTTTATTCTTATTATTTATCCCAACTATGATTATATATATATATCTCCCCCTTTTGTTCCTCTTTTTTACTAGATCATAAATCATATGAGGACAGAATGTGTTTCCAGTACCTGGAACAGAGAGTAGGGTCATAGAAGAGGTTTGAGCGAATAAATTCTTAAATTAATGAATTAGTTAACAGAGAGGAAATAGAATAAAAAGAAGCTTAAAAACTAAGGGTGCCAGGATGGCTCAGTGGGTTGAGTGCTTGCCTTGCAGTTCTGGGGTCCAAGGATCGAATCCCGGCCTCCACCCATGCAGACCCATATGCTGAACTGAGGTATGATCCCAGTTCGGTTCCTGCCAGGGTGAGCTTCCCATATGGGAGGCCCCTGGTTCAATTCCCAGCTCATGGGGACATGCCTCCTATATGGGAGGGCAGTTCCCAGCCCAGTTCCCACTCTATGCCGCCCGCAGTCCACCTGTGTAGAATGAAACTATGTCGAAAACTGATGACGTACAACTATAGAGACTGCTCTGGGCCCCCTACCTTCTCTCTGTCTCTCTGCCCCTGTCTTTTTCTATGTCAAAACAATAAAATAAATCTTAAAACAAACAAACGAGCAAAAAACTATGAGTCATTTTGATAAATGACAGAAGCACATCCTAAAGTCAAGGCAACAATCTCACTATCATTGCTGTTTTTTCCCTTGTGGTTCTTAATTAAGTTCTATTTACCCACATGCTTAGTCTGGATAACAAGTATTTACTGAGCAATTACTAAATTCCAGGCCACATGTATGGGATGGGAATAATCAGATTGAAGAGCTCACAGACACATTTCGAGCTGTATTCTGAACTGTTGTGAATTATTATAAATAACCAGCATTTTGAGTCAGAGTCACAGGTGTAGCTCTTATCCTTGAGTACTTTTCATAAATCACAATTTGGAGTTGAGTATTGATATTGCAATTAACAGGATTTCAAATAAACCACATTTTGCATTCAAAAGATTCTACTTAGCTGTCTAGTTCCATTTTAGAAAATTATGAGGATTTTTCAAAATGAAACCTTTCCTGACCCTTTCCTATTATATGAAACAATAGAAGTTTACATCAACTTCCATATCTCTGCCTAATTTTAATTCTCTGTCTATAAATAAAGACTATCACACTTAGCTTGTGGTTGTTTTTTAGTTAGCAAACTAGTAGCTGACACAATCTCAACAACTGCTGATCTTACTACTACTCTAGACCTCTAACTCATTCAGCCTCTCCTATTTAACTCTAGCTATCCCAAGGATAGCTGAAGTGTCACACCCTCAAACTATCTTTTATTTTTTGAAAGATATAGTAGGAGTGGCTCATGGGCATTTTCCTTTGGCGCATTTAACATTTCCATTAGTGCATTAATTAGTCTGAAGGTCAATGGGTGTCTCACTTGCAAGAGAAGCCCTGAGCATATTTATTACATTTTAAATTGTAGTTTGATTTTACACCTTCCGCAATGAGACCCGAGTAATAAATAATGTGCTAAATTGTAACTACAAATATTGCATTTCATCACTTTTTTTTGAAAAAGTGATTTTGAATAGTAATTCACAGATTTCAATATAGATGTAAAGTATTCAAAGCTAAAACCTATGAAGGACTCACAAAGGGAGAAAAGTCATTTTTGTTTTTGTAGTCATATTTTTGTTTAATATATACAAGAAATTTAAATGCAAGCCCATGCACAAATTTAGACGACTGCAACTTAATATCTATTTTGGGTAAATAAATTTTTTGTAACTGTGACCTTGGGATTGGATCACCAAGAAAAACAAAGAAAGAAGGAAAACAAAGGGAAAAGAGAAATGAAGCAGTTTCCTCTGGAACTCTATGAGGAAATGCTGCCTTTTCTTATAAAACTGTGGCTTTCTCACAAATTTTACTCTAATTCTATTCAACTCGGTCAATTGTGGGACATTTTAGTTCTGCATAATTCCTGTTTCTTAGAGACGACTCCTAAGCCCCAGTTCCTTGGGGACAGTCAGTGCAGGAGACGGGTCAGAGAACAGAAAGATCCCTGTCGCTGAGAAGGGACAGAGGGTGGAGAAGACTTTGTGAAAGAGAGAAACTTTGACCAGGCTTGGAGTGAGTTGAATTTGGATGGTAAGACATATCTATAAATATGCTTTTATTAAAAAAAAAAAAAAAAGTCCCAAGTACGCAAAGCCCTTGGGGTAGAATGAGAAGTTAAAGTTAGCCACATTTTTTGATCTAATGAAACTGTGTTTACTTGGCGAATTTACACTATAGTCATTTAAGATAATGTGAGTGGTCTTGCTACTTCATGCAAGTATACAAAGGACTTTCATGTTAATTAGCATTGCCCAAAATGCATTCTATGGGAACCTTCAGATGTTAACAGATAAACTCTAATTGAAGAGATCAAAGTATTTGGGAAACTCCCAAGTTAAACAAGGTTCAACTATTTCTTTTCAGCCTGAAACACTTCTCAGTATTATTATAATACAAATATGCATTGACAATTTCTAAGGGGGGAATATATTTAGTGTTTTTCAAATTTATTTTAGCATAAAAATTCTTCTCTTGGGGTATACCAAGTGTCTAGTAGTTTCTACAGTGCACTCTGAAAAAATACTGATTCACATATCATGTGAACTCCATGGAAACCAAGCTAGTACCATTGTCCATATATATTCCAGATCTCTCTATATTATATATGCATAATTTCTTAGAATAGTACTTAATACATAAATTAATTAATGGTGACTATGACCCCACTACTATGATTATTACTTTGTCATGGTCATATAGCTAGGATGTGGTAAAGCTTAGATTTGAAACCAGGTCTATGGATTTCTGCACTGTATAATAAATCAGTATTCATGTGGGCAATGATTAAACAATAGTATCCAAGATATATCTTGAACAATAGGAAGAGCATGAGCTTTAACATCATAGCGATGTTTAATCCCAATGGAATACGTAATTTGCTGTACACCCTGGACAACATAGCTAACCATTCCAAACCTCAGTTTCCTCATTGATTTTGTGGGGGTATTAGGACCTGTAATATAAGGCTGCTATAAATGTTAGAGCTAATGTATATAAAATATTCCTATCACAGTAACTATTACAAAATGGTAATCTTTACTAATGAAAAAAAAAATGCTTGTTAAGGAAGAGGCTGGGAAAGACCCAGTATCCTGAATTAAAATCTTCATTTTGTACTATGTTAAAACTGCATCAAAATCTCTTTAAGTAAAAGGCAAATTAAGATGATTTGCTTTTAAACCTCAGTTAAGTCTATAAAGGCTACCAATAACTCCTTCTAGATCCCCGTGTTCCTTTATTATCATGTAGGTGTTGCAAACAGATACTTGGTACTGATTGTGGGGGTTGGGATGATAGCAATTTTCTAATACTATGTTGGTCTACTGACTTCTTTCTTGCCACTCTCCTCCCTGAAGGGCCTTTGAGCTCACATTATTGTCTTAAAAATCATTTGCCTATCATCTTACGTTCCAACTATATCCACTGCAGTAAAGTATGAAAGACCTAAAAAGAAGGCTGGGAGAAAATAATGCTAAACTGAGTGCTTTAAGAAGTCAAGTTGATCTGCAAGGCAAATCACTGGAAAACGATGTGTCAGCTGGAAAGAAGACCGGCATTGGGTAGTACCCTCATCCTCTTCCTCATCACCTGCTATTTCAAAGATACAGGTCCACAATATGGCATTCAGAATTATTAATAAAAACAAAACAAAAGTAGGAGGTTTTCCCCATGTCTCATTTGGCAACAAAATCAGACCTAAACTGACATAGAGTTATATAGTTTTCAACCCCCTTACTGTTACATACATTTGATGCTATATTTGATTATGAGATGCGGCCTCAGACCCTACCAGAGTATTATATAATACATATATGGGTTATCTACAGTATTTCTTTTCTAAAATCTTAAAAATACTGAATTGCAAAACCTCCAAAGAATGTCAACCTTTATACTCAAAACACCATAGCACTGTTTATTTAAAAGTAGGTTTCTAAGGATGCCTGGATGGTTCAGTGGGTTGAGCACTTGCCTTGCAGCCCCAGGGTCCGGGGATTGAGACCTGGCCCCAGCCCATGCAGACCCATATGCTGAGCTGAGGGGTGGCTCCCCATTTGGTTCTTCCTGGGGTGAGTTTCCCATGTGGGAGGCCACCTATTCAGCCCCCAACTCGTGGAGACATGCCTCCCATGCAGGAGTCCCTCAGCCCAGTTCCTGCCCTGCATGGCACCCATCCACCTGTGTGGAAGGAAACCATGTCAAAAACTGATGACGTACAACTATGGAGACTGATCTGGGCCCTCCCCCTTCTCTCTGTCTCTGTCCCTCTCTGTCTCTCTGTTAAAAACAATAAAATAAATCTTTAAAAGTAGGTTTCTTTCTCCATTCCACTGACTAATCTTTCTACTACCCCCACCCTCTATCATATTGAGCCCCTTTTGCTACTTTAACCAGAGGCAGCACATTGAAATTGTTGAAGGTCATCATCACAGGTGTTCTTTTGTTTGTTTATTTGTTTTTTTGTCTCCCCTTTTGTGCCTTTCTTTAATTCACTTGTTGGTTCTTCATTTTTGCTATTCAAGTATTTGGGCTCTCTAGTCACTCCTAGTGCTACTCTCCATCCATTACTCTATCCAAATGCTCCTAAGATAATGGTGTAGAAAATGGCACCGGAATTCCTTTAGAGAGGGAACTGTCTTGTAGGGAGAAAATGCATTTTTTTGTGGAGAAGAAACCATGAGAAACTCAAGTAAGAAAATGAGGAACTTAAGTTGTATCTGCATGAGAAAATGAGAGAAATTTGTGTTTTAATTCTTGAGAGGGCCTGGAGAGAAGAGTAGAAAAGAGAGAGAAAGACTGAGTACAGAAACCATTTAGAAAGTGGATTGTGTGCATGTGGTGGGGGTGGGGGTGGCGGGAGATGGGGAAGCAGTTAACAGAGAAATGTCCCTGAGCCAAAAGATCTTTGAAAGTTAGATATCTAAAATGTGATTTTAGGTTGTTCATTTGTTTCATATGTGACTACCAAAATTTTTCTGAACTCTCTTACCTTCTCATGAATGTTTTATGGAAGAGGAGTTTGGGTATATGTGTGTGTATCTCTGTGTGTATAGAAATTAAGAAAATAACCTAGTGGAAAAGACTTTTGGTTAGCTGTAATGCTATAAATACCTCTATGCACAGCTTGTAATACATACAATATATCAACTATCCAGGGCCTTAAGCCAGACTGTAGCAATAAAAAAAAAAAAAGGTGTTTATGTATATTCTTATCTAACACTGAATAGTCAGTTTCTAAAGAAGGTTCCCAAATTAGTTGCAGTGGATAAACATCACATAATCTCTTATGCCTGGGGAACATCTCAGGAAGACCTATATTAATTAGCTCAGCACTTGGCAAGTGGTAGCATAGTCAAAAGTTAACGATGTTGCATTCCTTAGTGTTAGGTTCATTCACCTAGGATCTTACTCCAGCTAATCACCTGCCCTGTCTTGGCCAGTCTTCCTCTCAGTTGCCAGCATGATATCACGGAAGCAATATACTTTTTATAATCAGATAGGCCAGAGTTAAATTCCATGTCTGCATCTTTTAGCTATAGAAACTTGGGCATATTCCCTGACTTCTTTCTCTGAGCCCTGGATCCTATTCTGTAAGAACAGATCAACATTTCTGGAATACCATTTACCCAAATAATCAAGCACAGTGCCTAGAATGTCTATTTTACTTCTCCTTTTTCCATTCCTCTCCTCCAAGATTGATCTCCATTCCCAAACTGAGATAGAATCCAAAGGAAATCTCATTTCATTGTATCCAGTACACACTTTTAGTGTAATTATTTGGTTAGAACTAGTCTTCTCTCAGTGTAGAGAAGACTATCCATGCTGAGATATCCTGGACAATTAGAGAAGAGAGAGCACAGATATGCTCACACTCCTGGTAAAGAACAACTCATCATGAGACCGTGGTCAAGAAGGAGCAAGGTGAACTGAGCATCATCACATGAGGCAAACAATTGGGAAGTGAAGGATACATTCCCTGTGAAAGAAAACAGAACAGGGAAGTTCAACTTCTCCTGCCAGGAGGTCATGCAGCTAGTGATTTCTTAACTACATTCACCAATATCCACACACAGGTGAAAGTTCTCCCAACACCAGGCCACGTGGCAGAATGCCCAAAGTACATGCTGAAGTCAAGAGATGCAAAAGCACCCTTGCCTGTCTCAGATATCACTTACCTAGACAGCAGGAGTTCTCAAAATGTGGCTCATTCACAGGCACCTGAGTTGGAAAGGTTTCTGGATCTCAGCCCAGAGTTACTAAATCAGAGGGTTCCTAGAGAGTCTTACATATACTACAATATGAGAACATCTTCTAAAGATGCTCATTCCTTTGAAAGTGCTCCTACCCTTAAAAAGGCAGCCTCTGCAGCAGTTAAGGGCATGGACTCAGAGAACCAGACTGCCTGCAGTTAATGCCTGGCTTGTCAGGTAGTAGACACGTGGCATCGGGCACATCACTTAACTTCTCTATGTTTCAGTTTCCTCTTCTGTAAAAATGTGCAAAATAATAGTCCCCATCTCAGTGGATTGCTGTGAGCATTAAACAAGATAATGTACTGCTATAGTTGTATCTAGTAAGTGTTTTGTAAATGACAGTGATCAATGAAGTGCCTGTCTGAGAACGAAGGGGCCTAGCTGCGACCATGCATAGACCGTGGGCAAGTCTCTGATAGTCCCTCTGAGTTGTGATTTTCTCACTTGTGAATCACCATAATGAGATTTTTTAAGGAAAAAATAAAAGAAAGAAAAAACACCACATTACTTTAAGTATGAAAGGTAAGAAACACTTAAAAATACATGTAAATACAAAGACTCTAAAACGTGTTCTGTCCATGTGTTGGGGGAAAAGGTATGTGTGTCAGCAACTGCTTTCTATAGTGCAGCTTTTATTAATGCACGCATGTGAAATACAAAATGGCCTGGATGTTTTTCAGGGCCACTGGCTGCTTAGATATTTATGTCTAGTGACTGAAGCAGATGCAGTTCAGCCCATTGAATCTAAGAAAAACCAACCCATCCCTACCTCCACTGCCTTTCAATATAGTGTTATTTTACTCTTTTCTAGTCAGTTAACATTGCTCAGAAAATCCCTTTAAGGGTTTCTCCCTGCCAAAAATTTGCATTCTTTCTCTCTTTTTCCAGCAACAATCCTATTTATTTATTGCATCTACAACAGAAATGTTTTTCCTGCTTCAGAGACATCAGCATTCAAGTTATTTCCAGCGTCTTATTTGCAACATAAATTTCTGAAACACTGCATCCATAAAGAAATACTGTAGTTCCCACCATGGGGTAAGGTATTTCTCTTAGTGTTAATTTGCTATCAGCATAATTTAATAACTTCATAATACATAAATGGCATGAGATAAAAAAACATTTATTTAGGTGGCACATGGCTCTGTTTTATGAGATGAAATTTGTCCCAAGGCTACTGGCTCACAGGGTGCCCTGCCATTGTCTTCAACACAAAACATCGAGGTTTGGATGCCAACCATATCCCAGGAAAGTGAACACAATTGTTCCAAAATGCCACATTCATAACTTTTTCACAAATGCCAGAGAAAGATCAGATAAAATGAGATTATTTTCCTCCAGGGAAGAAAGCAAATCAGAAGATTCAATGTTATTTCCATGGCAAATATCTCGAGGTGAGTCATCTTTTTTTGAGCAGAAAAGGATTTCCAACTACTAATACAATGACTTCTGGGCTAGGTCATGCTCTGCTTTTTGATACAGTGATAGGTCAATCTACAAGGGCTGTTCAGAAAATATCCAGCCATGTAATCATTCTCGTTACATAGATAATGGCTGGATTTTTTTCTGGATAGCCCTCATAAAAAGTTCTCTTTGGGCCAAATGATCTGTCATTTCAAGCCTTGCCTTCCAATTGGTTCTCCTTATCTTCTGTTATATCTCTTCACTTGCAATAAAATTGCTCACTAATACCTATAGATTTTGAGAGCTGTGTGCCAGGGGGTGGGGGCCATAATTTCATTTATTATTTTATCAAGTATCTACTCATGATAAATATAAAGATGAATACAGTAGTCTTTCCTAATCCAAGAGAATACTAAACCCTGTTTGTGCTAGTTTTTTTTCTCTATCCTCATCCTATAATACAGTTGAATTTATAAATTTGGCACAGTAAGAGATAAAAAACAATGAATAATAAACTAGAACAATTATAACAATATACTGTAATAAAAGATCTGAAAATATGATCCCTCTCAAAATATTTATTATACTTTACCCACCTTGTGGTGATGCAAGATGATAAAATGCCTAATGTGCTGAGATAAACTGAGGTGAATGAGACTTTGTTAAGTTAAGTAAGAGTTACTTGAACACGAAAAGCCTTCGTGAAATTAAAAACGCTACAATACCACCATAGCTGATCTGATAACCAAAATGGCAGCTCCTATGTGATAATTGGTGGGAGCCTAGACAGCATGAAGACATTGAACAGAGGAATGATTCACGCATGTCCCATGTGGGACAGAGCAGAACCTCTTGAGATTTTATCACCCTACTCAGAGTGGTGCACATTTTAAAGTTTAAAAATGGTTTACTTCTGTAATTTTCTATTTAATATTTTTGGACTGTGATGAAACACAGGTAACTGAAATCTCAGAAAGTAACTGCAGATAAGGGAGAATTACTATATAATGATTGCTAGCCTTCTAATTTTAACTTCAGTTATTCTACTACATTTGGGTAAATCTCTATGAAACATGTAATAACTAGTAAGATCATTGCTCTCTGTCCAAAGAATTGTTCCAGGTCTCTTTTATATCTAACTGGATTAGTGAAGATGGCCTATGCTAAAGTATGGGTTTTACTTCTCTTTTGATATTTAAAGATTATTAAACTTCAGTTTGGGCTCTGGATCTTCCCTCCATTAACCTGTTGCCCCCTCAGCCTTTCCCATCTCAGCTGACGGTCACTCCATTTTTCCAATTACTTGGGCTAAATAAATACCTTGAGGTCCTTGATTCTTTCTCTCACAACTCATATCCAGCTGTCAGGAGATACTGCTTGTCACCACCTTCTAAATATATCTAAAATTTGGTCTCCGATTCCTGTCTGCTACTCCCATGGCCAAAAGTACCATCTCATGCCCAGAATATGACAGTAGCTTCCTGTATGGTTTCCCTCCTACTATCTTTGCCCTCCTAACGGTTATTCGCAACAAGGCAGCAAGCGGTCAGTTTAAAATGCAAGTCAGGAGAAGCCGGGATGGCTCAGTGGGTTAAGCGCTCACTTTGTAGCGCCAGGGACCAAGGATTGAATCCTGGCCCCAGCCCGTGTGGACCCATATGCTGAACTGGGGAGTGCCCCCAGTTCGGTTCTCTCCCTGTCTCTGCATCTGTCTGTCTCTCTCTCTCTCTGTCTCTCTCTCTCTCTCTCTCTCCCTCCCTCCCTCTCTCTCTCTCTCTCTGTCAAAAAACAAAAACAAAAAACAAAACAAATTAAAAAAGAAAATTAAAATGCAAGTCAGATCATGACAGAGTCCTTTTCCCAAATGCTTGTAATAAATCACCACCTCTGCAGTCAGAGGAAAAGCCAAAGTCCTGATAAAGACTGAGGTCTGGCTGTGTTCTCATGCCTGCCTCATCTTCTACCATGCCCCAATCATCCACTTGCTCTGTTTTACCACAGCCTCTTTTCCAGGCACACCTGAACATGTCAGCTGGGATCTAACTAGGCTGATCAGACATACCATCTTAAATGGGACAGAAAACAATGGTTACTGTCCCATTTCAAATGGTATGTGTAGTCAGCATACTGATACCTTGAATTTAGCTCAGTGAGACTAGGCTGACTGTATTTACCACTTGAAACAGGACAGTATCGTTGTTTCCTGTCTTGTTTAAAACAGTACGTTTGGTCAGCCTAGATCTAACCCAAAAAGATTTGACCTTGTGTTAGCTGTTAGCTCTGTTTATTTTTCTATAATGCTATTGCCCCTCTTATCTTCATGGCTAACTCCCTCACTTCCTTTAAGTCTTTGCTCAAAAGTCCCCTTTTCCCTGAGATTTACCCTGACCACCTGTTTTCTTTCTTGTTCACCCAGCCCAGTCAATCCTCCTTCCCTTCTCTATTTTCTGTCCCCTCTACTCATCACTTTCTGACCCATGGTGTTACCCACTTCTTGTCTTTTGCTCAATATCTGATGTTGCATGAGTTGTGTCATGTGAGTAGTTTTTGCCGATGAATTGTGAGACATGAAATATGTCACTTCCAGGTTAGAACACTTAAGTTGACGAGAGACACTCTAGAACAGGGTGGCTTCCCTGAGCCTCATTGGAAGTAGAAGAGTCTTGGGCCACACATAAATTACACTAACGATAGCTGATGAGCTAAAAAGAAATTACAAAAATATTTCATAATGTTTTAAGAAAGCTTATAAATTTTTCTGGGGCCACATTCAAAGCCGGCCTGGGCTGCATGGGGCTTGTGGGCTGCAGGTCAGACAAGCCTGCTCTAGCTTTTTTCCTTTGTACGGCAATCAGCAATATTTGTAGATGGGGGCATTGGTTTTTGAGTGACTCCGATAAGCAGAACCCTTCTACCCTTCCATCCCACTGAACTATGATGGACATAAAGCATGAGCAAGAAATGTGTTACTTTCTTAAGCCACTGAGATTTGGGGTTGTCTGATAGCATAGCATCTCCTCAGCTACTCTGATATGTGGAAGATGGAGAAATTGCTTGCATGAAGTCCAGACATTCCTGTATTATCACAGAACAAATTTCTGAAAGTGTGTTGGAAACCCAGTGGTCTGAAAGTCAAGCAATATATTTGCATCCTATAAATTGAGATCTACTCCCAAACAAAATCATTGTATAAAAGCCTGCATGTGGCTTGTGCAGGTGCCCCCACCAATAGAATCAACAAGTGAGTTTCTGATGTAGTATCTGATTGCAGCAGCGATATCAGTTACCTGCACATGGTAGTGAGGTTCATCTAGGCATTTTTCTTTTCCACTGGCTAGGAAGCCACTCCAAACAAATTCCTAGCACATCTGTGGAACAAGCTGCCTAATGGTTCTGAAACTTCAGCAAGTATCAGAATCACCTGGAGGGCACAGAAAAACATAAGCTACTTGGCCCCACCCCTAGCAGGAGTGGGGTAGGCTTAGAATTTGTATCTTACACATTGTGAGATGATTCTAGTGCTCAGACCAAACAGTATACCAGAAAACCACTGAATTTAACAGTAAACAGACCAAGTATAAACTCAAAAAATTATATATATATATGTTTATGTGAGAAAGATCATTTTTTAAAGAATCCAGTATTTTCAAATCAAATTAAGGATCATGGAAAAAGAACTTTCTTAGCCCTCTTTTATGGAGAACAGTACAAAGATTCTCAGAAAACTGGAAATGGAGCTACCATATGACCCTGCAATTTCCCTTCTGGGTATCTACCCACCAAAAACTTGAAAACCTTAGTCTGTAAAAACATGTGTACTCCAAAGTTCATTGCAGTGCTTGTCATAGTGGCCAAGTCATGGAACAACCAAAGTGCCCTTTGATAGATGACTGTATAAAAAAGCTGTGGTACATATATACAATGGGATATTACGTACTCAGCAATAACAAAAGATGAAATTCTGCCATTTACAACAACATTGATGGAACTTGAGATCATCATGCTAAGAGAAATAAGCCAGAGAGAAAAAGTTAAGAAACATATGACTTAGCTGAGACATGGACTATAAAACTGAAAGCAGCAAAGTGGGTGGGCAAGAGTTTCTTGATGTAAATTACAGCACGAATGTGCTGGCTCAGGGAAGAAAATTGCCCTGCTACCCCTTCTTAATGGCATCTAATTTCTCCCAGGCTTTTCTGACCATTTTTCAAAACAATGATAAACATAGTGGGAAAAGTGCTTTTTTAGTTATACTATTATGTAATACCTAGTTCTTGATAACTGCAGATGTCCTTACTTAACACAGTTTACCCAAGTTGAGTTCTACACCTAAATATGCAATCAGCTGGCTACTGCTTTATGCGATAGAAATACTTAAGAGTGTGAAAGAGCTGTACTCACTGGCATAGCTTTTCAATACTCCAGGTTATTAGATCACTTCATTCCAATTTTGTCCTGTATAATCCAGAACCTTCAGTGTTGCTCTATCTGGGACTGGTAAATGGAATTTTAGTAGAGACAGAGGGGAAAGTAAAGCGGGGAGCCAACTGAATGCATAAAGCAAAATAGGCAGAAACACCTATTAAAAGAAACTGTAGAATTTACTGGCATGTATTATGTACTTGCTTTACAAAAACACTGCACTCCTTATTGTAAATATAGTTAAAGGAACAATCCTTGCCTTGTGGGAGTTTTATTCTGACAGGAATGACCTAAATTTAACCAACATTTCCCACAACTGCCACCACTTTCTGCCCACACACACTGTCATGAACTTTTCTGGCTGCCATAACAAAACACCACAGACAGCATGACTTAAACAACAGAAATTTGTTTTCTCATAGTCCTGGAAATGAAAAAGTCCAAGATCAAGGTGTCATGCAGGGCTCAGTTTCTAGTGAGGGCTCTTTTCCAAGCTTGTAGATAGCCATCTTTGTGCTGTGTCCTCATGTGGTGTCAGGGAATGGGGGTGGGGTGTTGGGAGAGAGTAGGTCACTCTCCTTTTCTCATAAGGCCAAAGTCCTATCAAATTAGGGCTCTACTCTTGTGATTTCATTTAATTTTAATTACCTCTTAAAGACCCTCTCTCCAGATACAGTCACACTGGAGATTACCACACACACACACACACACACACACACACACACTAAGCCAACACACACACACACACACACACACACACACACGTGGATGCCCGCACACACACACTGCACACTAAGCCAAGAGCTAATGCTATGGTAAGAGCACTGGTCATGCTGACTGACATGCCAATGCTGGAAGAGGTCGTCATGACCTCTTCGTTTAACCAAAAAAGGCTTTATCAAGAAATTGGGACTTCTGGAGATCTTTGGAGAGCCGAAAGAAAGATCTGAGTGATAACAGAGAGGATAATAAGACCAAAAGGAGAGAAGCATGAGAGAGGTCAGAGTTAGTAGTAAGAAAAATTGGGGAAGCTGAGATGCCTCAGCAGGTTGAACTCTTGCTTTGCAGCCCTGGGCTCCTAGGGTCGAATCCTGGCCCTGGCCTGTGTGGACCCATGTGTTGAACTGGGCTGTGCCTCCAGTTTGGTTCTTGTCGAGGTGAGTCTCCCATGTGGGAGGACCCCCAGTTTGGCCCCCGTCATTCACAGGGGTGTCCCTGCCCTGTGCAGCTCCCACCCACCTGTGTGGAATGAAACCAAGTTGAAAACTGATGATATACAGAGAGGAGACTGCTCTAGGCCCTCCCCCTTCTCTCTGTCTCTCTCTGTCAAAACAGTAAAATAAATCCTAAAAAAAAAAAAAAGAAGAAAAATCATATGAAAAGGGCAGTCTGGGAGAGTTATCTTACTTTTCCCTTGCTTCTCTAAAGAGGTTTTCTTTGTGTTCCTGATGTCAAAAGCTAATCAACGCCGGCTGTGCGTAGGTGTTCATTTTTTTATTCCTTCTGCTCACTTCTGTTGGCGGTTCCCTGGGGTTCTAAGACATCTGCTTCATGTACTTATTTTGCTCCAGTCGCTACCCAAGCTGATTGATTTACTCATCTCTCTAAAGTCACTCGTCTGTTTTCCATCTCCTTTACTTCCTACCGCCAATTTATTCGGTTAATAGCACCCCAGCCCCTGTCAGCCTATTACTGCCCTGCCCCATCCACTGCCTTGCCTTGATATTCTCTCTAAAGAGTGAGCAGAGGTGACAAGAAATTAGCTGATTTTTTTTTTTTTTTTTTAATGTGAGGATCCAGTCTTGGGGTATTTTGTATTGTCTTTGCCTAAACTTCTAAGGTAGATGTTTCAGTACAGAGATAGGCACACTATTATGGCCTCTTTTCCCCTTTTTCATTCTCAGTTTTGGGTTCAAGAAAGTGCAGTATATTCATTTATTTTAATAAATCTAGGCCACAGAAAAATATATGAGGTGATGGATGTATAGACTAACTAGAAGAGGGAATCCTTTCACAATGTATACATACATTAAATCATCACAATGTACACTTTAAATATCTTACACTTTTCTCAATCATACTTCCATACAGCTGATTTTTTTTTTTTTTTACAAAAAGAATACTCACAAGAAGAAACCCAAAGCAATTTTAATACACATACATACATGCAAGCACACACAAGATGCTGCTTTTCTTGGGGGACTGGAAAACTCAAGAGTCACATTAAAGAAGTTGCTCCCTAACAAGCAAAAGCTTTGATTAATCTAGAATCTCTGTCAATTCTCCACACTCCCATTACCACAGACCTGCTCCTTTCTAGTGAGAAAGATGACAATCATATGGTCCAGAGCTTCAAACTTCTTGGTTTTTAGGGCTTGGGTGAATGAAAACAATACCATCAGGTCTTCTGCAGTTTTATAGCACAGAATAGACTGAAAATGGGAGAGTACAAACCAGAGTGATCACTTTGATTTAGGCCACTGCCTCTAGAAATTTTCCTAATAAATTATGAATTAGATGTCTGGGAGTACATGATTAACCCATTAGCAAGATTGTTTTATTGCATTGGTAGGAAAAAGAGATAGAAGATGTGTCATCTAAAGGAGTTAGAAGTGTCAACAAATGTCTGAAAACATAAAGCTTAAAGGAAGACAGTTGCAAATAGAATTGGGGTGTGGTCACTTTTGCTGACACAACAATTTTGCCTGAACTCCTCCAAGGTCCTGTTCCTGGCTCCACCTCTTCCCAGAAGGGGGAACTTCCAGCAAATCACCTACCCTCTATAAAACTTAGTTTCCTTGATAGCAAGATTGAGATGAAAATAATATCTATAAAAGCTTATATGCTTGTTGGGATGATGAAATGAAGTGATGTAAGCAAAATATCTGGCTCACTGTAAGTACTGACTTAATGCCAATATTTATCATTATGAGAGGATAATAGCATCTTTTTCCTTATTCCATTTTGAAGCTTGTGCTTCTAAGACACACATATAAATTTGAAAAGTGCAATAGAAAAGCATAGAAGCATTTTAATCTTCGAAAATATTATCTTTGTATTATTCCCCAAACAAATTGGACTCCATCCAATAATGCACTAAAAGTATTCTAAGGAGACTTATAAAATGATTCCAAAGGACATAGGAGGCTAGTGTGACTTGATATACTGGTGTGACACAAGCAAACCTTGCAAAGCTTCCTGCTTCTTCTGAAACCTTTGAGGACTAGTGTTATTTTGCCACCTAAACCTCATCAAGTCTTAGTCTCAGGTTATCTCCACCTTCCGAACTAATAATAATTCTTCTTTATCCATCACGAATGTTCTCTTTTCCATTTCAACCCAGTCTGATATTTCTCTGCTGACTTTATTTCTCCAAGTCAGTTATAATGTACAATCTAACATTCTTGAGTTAATTTACTGATATAACAATAAAGTCAAGATTTAAACCTCAAATGGACCTTCAGGTATATCTGGCATTCTTTCCATCACTTTCCTGGTAATCTACTTTTCCTAAATTCTATAGGGACTATTTGAAACATTTCCAATTTCACTTCATGTTACTCAGAAAGTTGAAACTTTCCAAAGGAACCCTCTTGGAAATGACAAACACAATGACCTAGATAATAGTCCTCAAAGGTGTTATTTTTTCTATTATCTAAGCTTCAGATTCCTCCTTTCTAGTCTCCTTAGGAACTTGGCATATGGTTATCCATTTTCCTCTCCCATTTGATCAATCAACCCCTTTCAAATGTATCCACCCTGTAAATATTTAAACATGTAAACCTTAGTTATCTTCAAATAACCCTTTCTGATCGTCACATCTTTTTTTTTTAAAGATTTTTTTTTATTGTTTTTGACAGAGAGAGATACAGAGACAGAGACAGAGAGAAGTTGGAGGGCCCAGAACAGTCTCCATAGTTGCACATCATTTGTTTTTCCACATAGTTTCATTCCACAGGTGGGAGTGGGGCTGCACAGGGCAGGAACTGGGCCGGGGTCTCACCCCGGTGAGAACTGAACTGGGGGCACTCCCCAGTTCAGCATATGGGTCTGCACAGGCTGGGGCTGGGATTCGATCCTTGGTCCCCAGGGCTGCAAAGTGAGCGCTTAACCCACTGAGCCATCCCGGCTTCCCCAGATCTTCACATCTTATTCCAGCTCCCAGTAGATTTTTATCCCTCCTCTTTAGAGACAAATGCATGAAAGTTCCCTAAACTTTCTCTTTCTTTTCTCATCTCTTTTTCTAGTTAACCTCCACGAGTCTGGAATCTATGCCATCAGAGTAGCATTTCTGTTAGAGGCACCACTGACTTCCATATTGCTAAACTTACTCAGCTCTCATCAGTATTGGATGCTGTTAATCCTTCCGTTCTTATAAAACCTTGGCATTCACGATCCCACTGCTTTAGTTTTTCTCCTATCCCCTGTTATTTCTTCATATTCTTTTGTAGGCTGATGTTGCTTTTCCCAGCCATTAAGTATAGCAGTTCTCTTCATAGCTTAGACTCTTCAGAACTATATAACCAATTGCCTGCTTGACACGTATACTTTAGTACTTCAAACACATCAAACACATTCCCCCCAAGATTCATTTTCTTTCTTCCAGCATTTTCTCTCTCGTTGAAAGACACCTCTAGGGAAAGCTGGGATGGCTCAGCGGGTAAAGCACTCACTTTGAGGCCCTGGGGACCAAGGATTGAATCCCGGCTCTGGCCCAAGTGGACCCACATGCTGAACTGGGGTGTGTCCCCAGTTCAGTTCTTGCCGGGACCTATGTGGGAGGCTCCCAGCCCAGTTCCTGCCCTGCGCAGCCCTGTGCCCACCTGTGGAGTGAAACTATATAGAAAACTAATGTCAACTGTCGAGACTGCTCTGGGCCCTCCCCCTTCTCTCTGTCTCTGTTTCTCTCTGTCAAAAATCAATAAAATAAATCTTAAAAAAAAAAAAGAAAGAAAGAAAGACACCTCTGTGGAAATAAACAAAAAGATTAACCAAATGAGATTAAGCAAGAGAGTCAGTCAATATCATAGTTGGCATAGACTCAAAGATGGGCAGAAAGGTGGATATTCTTATAGTGGAGAAAGAGAGAGACTTCAGGTATGCCCTAATTAGAGGTGTTCACATTGGATAGCTGTAAGTGAACTAATTGGATAGCTGTAAATGGACTAAGTAGAAGTGGGCATCCTATATGATTGATTAAAAGTATATAATTGTCTGTCTTTAGTTGGTCCTATACTGCTAGGGATGTCTGACTTCCTGGACTGATAACTATAATTCGTATATTAGCTTCCTGAGTTGATTGCTACAGATTATGGGTCAGAATTCTATTTTATCTATGGTGTGGCCAAAGTCCATTTGTATATTCAGTCTCTCAACACCATCAATCCAGTTGTATAAACCAGAAACCAGAGGCAGACACAGTTATTGCCTACCTAAAATTTACTACCCCTGCTTTTCTAAAAGTATGAAAAGCATTACCCATCAACTATGTGCTTAGTCTGAGGATAATCAGGAGTGGCACATTATAAGATAACAGATCCTAAAATGAGAATTTGATTGAAGGCAAAAAAGAGATAGAGGGTATTAAGAATTCCACAACTCCTAGATTGGGAGTTGATAAGCTTTGTCATTCAATGTCAAAATGTTTGGTCTGGGGGATGCCAGGATGGCTCAGTGGGTTGAGTGATTGTCCTGTAGCCCTGATGTCTGAGGATCGTATCCTAACCCCGGCCCATGCAGACCCATATGCTGAACTGGGGTGTGCCTCCAGTTCTGTTCTTACTAGGGTGTACTTCCTATTTGGGAGGCCCCCAGTTCGGCTCCCACCCTGGGCATGCTTCTCCATGTAGGAGACCCCCAGCTCGTGGGGCATACCTCCCATGTGGTATCCACGAAAAATATCTACCATCATGCCTCATTACATAGTAAACATTTAATAAATGTAAGGTAATGGTACCTACTCTGTTATTTCTCAACTTATCACCAAATTCTTTCTATCATCTCCTCAGTATCATTGATATCTTTACTCTTTTCTCCAACCTTGCTGCTATCAGTTATCATAATCTTTCTTCCGGACTACCTAGCAGTACACTCACTGCTAATCTGATGAAGAAGTGAACCTGTCTCTATCTTCTAACCCAACTAAAATCCCTTAATGGTTTTGCTCTTGAGATAAAGATAAAAATCTTTAGCATCAGCTACAACAGTCTTCCATGGCCTGTCCACTGCTATATTCCTCAGTCTCATCTTCCATTACTCTTTTCCTTGTATGCTGTACTCCAAACATGCTTGTTTTCTTTCAGTTCCTCGGATGAATTTTGTTCCATTTCATCCCAGGGCCTTTGCACATGCTTTCCCCATCTTGAAGGCATCCCAACCACCCTTCCCTCTTCTACTGAGTTTACCACTATTCTCTATTAGCCAAATCATGGTATCTCTAGGGAAGCTTTTCTAAAAACACCTGTTCAGATTAAGTTCTTTCATGAAAGTTTCTTTCCCCCTTATACTTACTCTATACTACTATTGTGATGTCAACAAAATAGAGATTTCTTATCTACTCTGGTTATATATCAGATCATTCCTTCTTTCCCACTCCAAATTCAAAAGAAAGGCAGGTATCAATTTAGCACTTTATTTCCCAAAACATTCCTTGACTACTCAGGGCATACACATTTTACTCCCTGGTGGCTGTATGGCAGACTTGTGTAAGGAACATGAGCTTTAGAATTAGACCTCGTTTAAACCTTGTTCTTGCTTCTGATGAGCAGGAATTATCTCCAAGTATCAGCACTTTTTCCTATACAACGGGGACAATGCAGGTTATAAGGACTTACCATTATTTGTATAGAGTGCCTAACAAAGTAGTTTGCAGATACTATTATGGTAGTTTTTCCTCTCTTCCACATTATATTCTTTCTATTTCCAGGCCAACCCTCAGAAATTTTTACCAAAATAGCTCTATTCATGGTTCAAATTCGGGCACAGTTCCAGACTCAGGAGTCCCCTCAAGGGAGTCCTGTAACTGCTCTTTCCTGGTCTGGTAATGCTCCTCAGCCCTTCCGTGCATGATACATGTTGCTCATGCTTACTAGCATCTCTCAAAAGCACCTGATCTCGTATTTCAAATGCCCTTGATTTGGAAATTCTCTTTTGGAACTAGTTGAAGACTTTAGAAAGTGGCCTTTTAAAAACTGTTCTCTTATGACATCAGCCATTCCCATTTGTTGTCTGTATTGACCTTGCATCTTGAAGATTAATGACGTTTAGAGTGAGTAGGAAGGAGACATGATGCCCTATGAACACAGAAGCTTCGTTTTCTGTTTGTCTGGTTTTCTACCCCCGGAACCAACTTCCCCTTATAAAATTACCAATGAAGCTCCTATGCATATCACACGTAATCTGCTTCAGCAGGTATGACAGCATTAAAATACTGGGGCATTTGATGGGACATTTTCCTTGTCCAATCCTTATTATAAGCTGTGACTCAGATATTTGGTCTTGGGACTGGATTTCAAAACATTAAATTTGAGTAAATCATGTCTTCTTATCCATAAAAGGAGAATGCTGCTTAGAGATGCAAAACCCCACAAGAATAGCATTTATTTAGTGCCTTCTAATTATTTCAGATAAGTCCTGTTTCCCTGGTTGAACATTTGTTTCTTATTTTTTACATATTTATCATGGTATACAATGAGATTTCCCATTTATAGTAGGATGGATAATGACCCTCAAAGACGTCTCCTTGGGGAGGCCGGGATGGCTCAGTGGGTTAAGTGCTCACTTTGCAGCGCTGGGGACTAGGGATCGAGTCCTGGCCACGGCCCGTGCGGAACCATGTGCTGGGCTGGGAGCTCTCCCAGTTCAGTTCTCTCTCTGTCTCTGTATCTCTCTCTCTCTCTCTGTCGGAAGTGAAAATAAATAAATAACAATAAAAATAAATCTTTTAAAAAAAAAAAAAAGATATCTCTGGAACTTGGGAATCTGATACCTTGCATGGTGAAAGGGATTTGACAGTGTTGAAGATCTTAAAACAGGTTATTTTGCATAATCTTGGTAGGTCAGTGTGTACTTATGGGTCCTTATAAGAGGGAAGTAAGAGGTCAATTGTAGAGAAGGTGATGTGACAATGGAAGTGGAAACTGGAAGAAGACATCCAGGAGGCAAGAAATGTCAGCCCTTCTAGAAGCTAGAAAAGGCAAGAAACATCCCCTGAACCTCCAGAAAGAACCAGCTCTGCTGACACCTTGGTTTTAGCCACTTAGTATTCCTGTTGGACATGCGACTTGCAGAATTATGAGAATATATTGTATCATTGTAAGCCAATAAATCTGTAACAATGTGTCATAACAATAATAAGAAACACGTATGTTATCTACTGTCTCATTTATCCTACACATTATGAAGTCATGTGGAGCTTCCTGCATCTTTATCTTAGACTGCAGCTCCCTGCTGTTGGGTTCTTTATCTCAGAATAAATTCACTTTAAGATGCAGATGTAAACAACACCAGCAGATAGCATGGACTGTCAAAGGAACAGATGAGAGAAGAGGAAGGAAAGGAAATAAGATAACAAAGGTCCAATTATGGCCTCATTATTTATAAGGGTTAGGACAGTCATATTGCGGCAGAGGCTGTTGGGACCCGTACTAGACATTCCTCAGGCGAAAAATGCTGTGGTTATTAACCCTGATACCCGGGGCTGACTAATTTAAGGACACTGCCTCTGGAGGGTATCTGGGAAGCTTGATGTCAGGACATGCTATATAAACTGCTGCAGGCATTTTGGGACTGCAAGGAAGAGGCCAAAACATTCTAGAGAGGGAGATCCAGTGCTCTCATAGTGAGCCTCTGAGCCAGCCCGGGAGACACCCATTTTCAAATGTCTTTTATATAGGCATTGAAATATCTGTATTCATTTTTAGCAAGGAATTTATTCTATTACTTGTGGTCAAAACCATTATAACTAAAATATTACTTAAAAAAAAGACTGAAATTTGGCATCTAATTCCATCTAAAGTACTTGCTAATAATCTTAGCTTAACAAACAGTCAAGTGTTTCTTTGAGAACTGACTCGGTGCTGTGTTAGGCTTTTTTGGGGGTGGAGATAAAAGCAGGAGATAACAACAGGCCAATATGAAAGATGGTGGAGCAGATAAATACTATGCATGCTTTGTTCAGTGAACACATAAAAATTACAACTAAATTACAGAACGATCAATCTGGAGAACCATCTGAAATCTAGCTGAATAGAAGTTTTATAACTAAATATCTAAAGAAGCCAAGCTGAGACTGATAGGAAGGCTGGAGATGTGAAACAGGCTGGCCTCAAACCTCTGTGTGGCGGGCAAGAACCAAGAGAGCTAGCTCAGCCATGGAAGCTGCCTCCAGAGAAGCAAGGGACGCCAGCCCCACACGTCTTCCCAGTTCAGAGCATCGGTGCTGGGAGGAGGAGCAGCACAACATCTGGCTGTGAAAAGCAGTAAGGATTCTGACCATCCTGGTTGGATGGAAGGCTGTGGGAAACCCACAAGTCTTCTTAAAGAGCCCACACACAGACCCAGTCATGTGTGAACACTCACCCAGGGCTCTGGTAGAGACACAGTGACTCAGGGGGCAGTGGAGGTATATAAGGAGATCATACTAGGGTATGTGGCTTTGGGGTGAGGGCTGGAGGACAATCACCACTTTTCTTCAGTGGGGTTCTCCTTCCACGCAGCAGGCTGGTTGGTGCCATCTGTCCTGTGTTGTACCCACCCCAACATCCTGATCTGATTGATCTGGTAAGCTCTGCTCACTCCACCCAGATGACTCACTGGGTCCCTGTCCTACATAACTCCCTCAATATCAGAGGCATGTTCTCTGGTGAACATCCAGCCCCACCCACATTGCAATCTTTCTAGGAAAATACCAGAATCTGCAGTTCCCAGGTGGGCAGCAACTGGCCTTTGTGCTTTGAAAGTTTTGCTAATAGCTCCAGGCACAGTGCTGGCACCAAACCAGAATCTATAGGAGCACTCAGTGAGGAGACCAGGGAGACAGTACCAAGGCCCCTCAGGGCACCTACTTCATAAGGCTGCCCAGCAATACTGGAAGACGTGGAAGATATACTTAACACATAAACAAATACAGACAGGCATCCAAAATTCAGAAACAAATCAAACAAAAACACATCCCAAATGAAATAATGGCAGAAAACATTAGAAAAAGAACTAAACAAGATGGAGGCAAACAACCTACCAGAGACAGAGCTCAATTCAATGGTTATAAAGATGCTCAAGGAACTTAATGAAACTTTCAACAAAGAGATAGCAAACGTAAAGTAGGGCACGAAACCCATAAAAAAGAACCAGGCAGGAAAAAAAAAATACAATAACTGAAATGAAGAATGCAGTAGAAGGAATCATCAGCAGACTAGATGAAGCAGTAGACTAAATCATTGATTTAAAAAAATAGCAGAAAACACCCAATCAGAACAGCAAAAAGAAAAAGAATCCCCCCAAATGAGGAGAGTTTAAGACACTTCTGGGACAACATCAAGCATAACAGCATTCACATCGTAGAGTTATCATAAGGAGAAGAGAGACAGCAAGAGATTGAAACCTACTTAAAACTACTTAAAAACTTCCCTAACCTGGTGAAGAAATAGATGTACAAGTCCAGGAAGTTCAGGGAGTTTTAAACAAGATGAACCCAAACAGGCCCACACCAGGACATACTATAATTAAAACAACAAAGTTTAAAGACAAAGGGAGAATCTTAAAAGCAGCAAGAGACAGTAACTTATCAGAGAGCTCCCATAAGAATGTCAGCCGCTTTCTTAACAGAAGCTTTGCAGACCAGAAGGGATTGGCAGATAATATTCAACACAATGAAAAGCAAGCACCTACAACCCAGATTCCTCTACCCAGCAAGGCTATCATTCAAAATCAAAGGACAAGGGATACCAGAATGTCTCAGTGGGTTGAGTGCTCACTTTACAACCCTGGGGGCTGAGGACTGAGTCCCTGCTCTGGTCTATTCAGACTCATATGCTGAACTAGGGTGTGCTTCCCATTTGGGAAGCCCCTGGTTCAGCTCCTGCCTGCCTGGGAAGTACTTCCCATGAGGGAGGCCCCAGGCCTGGTTACTACCCTTTGCGATGCCCCACCCACCTGTGTGAAGTGAAATTGTCAAAAACGAATGACATACAACTATGGAGACTGCTCTGGGCCCTCTCTCTTCTTTCTCTCTGTCTGTCGAAACAATAAAATAAGTCTTAAGAAAAAAAGTAAATAAATCTTTAAAAAAGAAAATTGAAGGATAAAGTGCTTCCCAGACCAAAAACAAAAACAAAAACAAAAAAGCTAAAAGAGTTCATCATCACCAAATCAGTATTACAAAGAATGTTAGAGGGACTTCTTTAAGATGAGAAGGAAAAAAAAAAGCAAAATTATGAATAATGAAATGGCAATAGCTACAAATCTACCAACAATTACTTTTAATTAAATGGATTAATAGCTCCAATAAAAAGACATGGAGAGTATTGTGCTGAGTGGAGTGTCAAACAGAGAAAGACAGATGCAAGTTGATTTCACTTATATGTGGAATGTAAAGAAGAAAATAAAACAGAAAAAAACTCATAGATATAGGAAATGTTTGTATAGTTGTCAGATGGGAGGAAGGTTGAGGGTATGGATGAAAAAAGGGGAAGGGATTTAGAACTACAAATTGGTTGTTAAAATGTACTTGCAGGGATATGGGGTATAGCATAAGGAATATAGTGAATAACATTGCAGTAACTATGCATGGTGGCAGATGGGTACTAGATTTGTTAGAGTGATGGAAGGAGGGCTGGAGGGGTGAGTGAAAAAGGGAAGAGATTAAGAAGTACAAATTCATAGTTACAAAATAGTCACTGGAATGTAAAGTAAAGCATGGGGCATACAGTCAATAATATTATAATAAATGTGTATGGGTTTAGATTGGTCCTAGATTTGTCAAGGTGATGACTTCATAAGTTATATAAATGTCTCATTACTACATTGTACACCTGAAACTAATACAATATTGCATATCAAATGCAATTGAAAAAAAAATCTATAAAGACAGACCAGATATGATCCCTGTACTCAAAGACTTTATACTGTAATGGGAAAATAAACACACTCTACTTGTAATGTTATAAGCAGAACATAATAAATCTTAAAAAAAAAAGGGGGGGTATTCAAAGGACCAAGACTTTGAAGAAAGAAAGCTATGGGAACAATTATACTGGACACAGGTATAACATAGGCAAGGGTGGTAGAAGAAAGTTTAAGACAATAATAAAGCTGACAAAAAATATCATGCTTTTTATCATGCACTGACAATTCTAAATAATGTCAATGATAAAATATTCCTCCTGGAAGAAGCACTTTAAGTTCTAGATAATTCTTTGGTTGCTATTGGGTTTAGTAAATATACATTTGCTTAAGTTAGTACATCTTTATTACCTGTACTGTAATAAGCACACAAATTGGTTACATATTAATTTCAAGAGGAAGTTTTTTTATAACTCAGAATCACTGGGAGCTTTGAGATATTTTCCCCTTGAATTATGTAAGTCAAGTCACATAATTTCCAGGCCAGGTAGATATTATCATCCCGTTTGACACATGAGGAAATTAAGACTTGGAGAACCAAGGTTACTGGCCTTTGATAGTTAAATTCAAAGTGAGTTAGCGAGATAAGAAAGCAGAAATATTTTTCCACCATATTATTTTGCCTCTTTATTTAGCATTTATGATTATCCCCCCATTTTTTTCAACAGCAGCTATGCAAACACAGATGTTTAATGTAGCTGAGCCTCTTCAGACCTCTGGTATTAGAAAAAAATGATTAACACCTCAGAACACAGGTTATATTAGCGTCTGTAGTTATCCTTTAAGGAGCATCATTGTTGTTTTTTTATTGTTAAATTTATTGGGGTGACATTGGTTGGTAACAATTACATACTTTCCAGGTGTACAACACTACATTACATCGTCTATGT
>PVKE010001959.1:67350-89929 GCA_004027555.1 Craseonycteris thonglongyai
AGAGAGAGAGAGAGAGAGAGAGAGAGAGAGAGAGAGAGAGAGAGAGAGAGAGAGAGAGACATGGAGAAAAAGGGGGAGGGCCCAGAGCAGTCTCCATAGTAGTACATCATTAGTTGTGACATAGTTTCATTCCACACAGGTGGATGTGAGGCTGCACAGGGCAGGAACTAACAGGAAGCCTCCTGCATGGCAGGCAAGAAACTTCACCGTCGTGCCATCCCAGAGGCTACCAATTGCACTGTAGTTCAGCATATGGGTTTGCACATGTCAGGGCCAGGAATTGAACCCCAGACCTTGTGATTTTGAGGCAAGTGCTCAATTGCTGAGCTATCTGGCAACCCCAGGATCAGTTTTGTTTTGTTTTGTTTTTTTCTAATAAGCTTTCTGGATGATGGAAATATTCTGTATCTCTGCTATATTTTTCCAATATGGTAGCTTCTAGCCACATTTGGCTCTTGGGCATTTGAAATGTAACTAGTGTATTGAGGAACTGGATTTTTAATTTAATTTCAATTAATTTAATTTGAATTTAAATTAAAGTTATGAACAGTGCAGGAATAGATTATAGCTTTCCATAATCACTTTTATCAACAGATGAATAGACAAAGAACATGTGGTATACACATACACATACCATCGAATATTATTCAGCCATTAAAGTAATGAACTCCTGCCATTTGTGACACATGGATGAACCTAGAGGGTATTATGCTAAGTGAAATAAGTCAGAAACACAAAGATAGGGAAGCTGGGATGGCTCAGTGGGTTAAGAGCTCACTTTGTAGCCCTGGGGACTGAGGATCTAATCTCAGCCCCAGCCCCAGCCCCAGCCTGTGTGGACCCATATGCTAAACTGGGGAGTGCCCCCAGTTCGGTTCTCAACATGTTGAGACCCCAGCCCAGTTCCTGCCCTGTGCAGTCCCGTGCCCACCTGTGGAATGAAACTATGTGGAAAAACCAATGATGTACAACTATGGAAACTGCTCTGGGCCCTCTCCCTTCTCTCTGTCTCTGTATCTCTCTCTCTCTTTGTCAAAAACAACAACAACAAAGAAACAAAAAAGAAACACAAAGACAAATACTGTATAATTTCAGCTACAAACAAACAAAAATGAAGTCATAGCTACAGAGAATAGATTGGTGGCTGCCAGAGTTTGAGGGGAGGTGGAGGCTGGGAAGAGTGGGAGAAATAGGTGAAGTTTTAAAAAAAGTTAAATTAAAATAAAAATCAAGTGCAAGGGTCTTCAGACTTGGTTCATGCAAGCCTACCAAGAATTCCCAAGCACTCACTTGCCTATTGACAGAGATGAAAAATACTATTTTATCTTCTAGGAAAGCTATTTCTGAAAAATGTTTATTTAAAACAATGGCAGGAGCACATGTGGACACTGCATTTTACTTTTAAATTCTCATCTCTTCTTCTTCTACCTACTTTTCCTACCTTTTAAAATTTAGTTGCATTCAGCTCATACTTCATTTTCTTGGTGAACCTCCCTGTTAGTCAGGGATAGAAATACAACTGAAAGAGCTTTAAAAAATACTCCTACAGTGGATCTGTAGCATAGGTACATTACACTCAGGTAAAATCATATGGAATCAGCAAAATCAACACAACAAAAATGATGCAAAACAAAAGCAATAAACAAGAATTGGTGTATATTTTAAAGTACAAAATGGCCCCAAACTTCAGCCAAATACTTGAACTATAGTGCTTAACTGAAGAATGATCTGTTCTATTGCTTTATCTTGTTTTCAAAGATAATTTTGACTTTATGTGATATTTGCATTTCCTCCTGAATTTTGAACATGGACTCTGAGTAAGATTTGACATTTTTGTACATTATTGATGTAGATCAGCAGGGTCCAACCTTTTGGCTTTCCTGGGCCACATCGGAAGAAGAATTGTCTTGGGCTACACATAAAAACACTAACTTTAATAATAGCTGATGAGCTAAAAAAAAAAAAATAAAAGCAAAAAAAGCTCATAATATTTTAAGAATCTTGTTGAGTCTCATTCAAAGCCATCCTGGGCCACAGGTTGGACATGTCTGATGTAGACTGTAATTGAAATGTACTCAACAGTTGGAAAATTCTGTTTTCTTCTTCCATTTCTTGTGTTTTGTTCTTTCTGAGGTCTCTAAAATCTATTATGTTCTTCAGTATTTCATGAACCATTATTTCTCAAATGATCACTTTATTGCCATGGAGATTATGTTTCAGGGATAAATTCTGATATTTTTTGGAACTTGAAGGCCAGAGACAAATATATATGATACAATAACTGTCACTAATAAGTCAGAATATATATTCACACAAACAGACAGTACCATAAAATGTACACACATTTAAAAGAAGGAAAACCTGTATTAAAATTGTAGTACTCAATATATACCGATAACAAAAGATGAATACAAGGCATGTTTGACTTCTGCAATTATAAGAGGTGTTCAAAGTGGTTACCATCAGCATCCAGACACTTCTGATTATGGCAAACGACTGCTTGAACAACCATGACCAAAGTGTCCACCTGTATCACTGCATATGCTGTATCAATTTACCATGCATCTCAAATTTATCATAAATTTGTGCAACTGTTAGACATGTTGGAGTTTCTGTTGCATACTCATGCCTCAATTGTCATTGTACCTCCACAACTTTCTTGAATATCAGACACCACTCCCAAATGGTCTTGTTCTCCTCCAATGACAACTGTGCTTCCTCCATTTTTTTATTTTACTGTCCTGCCAGTCCCATGGTGACACTAGCATTAAGTTGATTAACATTATCTTTTGAGCAAACATCATACTACACATTACTATTGAATTTCAATTAAACTTTGAAAAGCAATACATAGATAACATCTTTTAACATGTGTAGATATTTTTTTGGCACCCCCGGTATATGTTTGGGTACAACACATATATGCATTAGTTATTATGATTTATAAAACATGAAAAGACTGGAAATAGAACTTACAAAAAGAAGATCAAAAAGATTCTTATTGCCATTGTTGTTATTCTGAAGATACAGTCATGCAAAGAATATAAAATATTGTTAATCCAGTAACCTGTCAGCTGGAACTTTCCATTAAGTAGTCCTTCTGCATACCAATAGAAAAACAAAGATTAATTATGTGTTGGATCCTGGAATGTCTTTAGAGTGTTAAAAATATTTAACATTAAAATATTTATATATTTAAAATTATATTAAAATTTTATTTCATGGATCATTAAAAAAATCATGCATGTTATATACATAATTTAAAAATATTTCAGTTATGGTATAGAACAGTGGTTCCTAAATACTAGCCCTGAGATTAGTGTATTTCATGACAAACTTGTTATCATCCCATGAAGAAGAGAAGTAAGGACATGAAAAATTAACTTTTATTCTGTAATTATATCCTTCTAAATATTTTGGTGTTAAGATAGCTGTTCTTAAAGTAGGCAGGCTTATGTTAGCCACTGAGATTCTTTGGAATCTTTGGAAAATATTGCTGTAGAGCAAGATTTCTCAGTTAGCTATGCGCAGACCATCACCTCAAATAACAATTCCCAAACTACGAATCAGAGCATCTGGGAGGAAGGTTTAAAATTTAATATATATAATAAGTTCTCCATTGATTTAAATATATCTTAATGCTTGAGACCCACAAGTATGGAGTACAGTGTATAGATTTCCAATCCAGATACTCGAAACTTTGAAATCTTGCCTTGACATTTTCTAGATGGGTAAACTAAGGTGCTTTAGAAATTCAAGGAAATGAATTCTGCAACAACCAGAAAATACTTAGAGGGAGATCTGTCTCCAGCTGGCTCTTTATATGAGGATGCAGCTGGCTGACATCTTGATTTCAACTTTGCCATACCTTGAGCAAAGAACTCAGTATGCTGTGCCAAGCTTCTGACACACAGAACTGTGAGATAATAAATGTATGTTTTAAGTCTCTGAGTTAGTCATAATTTGTTATACTGCAAATAGGAAATGTGTGTGTGTGTGTGTGTGTTTGCGTGTAATGAATTGTATGATTATATTTTTAAAGGGTAACATCATTTGAAGGAAATATTTCTCCTTTTTCACCATCCACACACCTATGCTTATATCTATAATATAAACAAGAATTGACGGTTCTTATCTTCCAAAGGACAAATGAAAGGAAAAACAGCACATCCACTATTCTAACATATCACCAAGGACTACATAGATGCACATCTCTTTCACTCCATCTCCTTTAGTTTATTATAAAAGTCCCACAGTGAAATAACCTTCCAGTCTTTCCCATGGGCTTAGATAAGAGCCTAAAATTGATAGCAACTGAATTTTTGACTTGGAGAAACAGTAATCCTTAAAGATTTACGACTGTGAAGAGCTTTCATCCTTATTACCATTGTTGACTTTTTATTTTCTTAGTCCTTCTATATGGCTGGGAGATAGGGACTGGTGCTTTTTGTCTTCTGACCTGAACCAAGATAAAGATTTTCTTTGAAAATCTTGGGACTTCAGTAAGATCAGTGTAAACTTTATATGTTTTCTACGCTAAATCCCAATTGGTTTGGATTATTTAGACTAGAAACTTGGACATTCATCCAAACTCTATCTTCTAATGTGTTTCAAATAAAAATAAATCATGTTACTAGGCTCAATAAAGTTATAGCTAAAAGAAGCATAATGATCTATTTCCCCCCTTTTTATAACCAAAAACAACTATATAAGAAAGTTCTACTGTGTAGGAAGCATGTGTGCATTTCCCATGTAGATAATCACATCTAACATTTATTAAGCAAGTATATGCTAGACCCTGCAGTGAGCACTTTAAGTATATTAATTTAACTGCCAAACTTATCTTTGAGAAAGGTAGGGTAAGTTTTAAGCTTATGCCTTTTGTATAATGAGAAAACTAGGGTACTTCAGTAACTTGCCCAAGATCATATAGCTAATAATTGGAGGAGCTGGAAACCCAGAAATTCTGGCCCTCACATAGTGCATTTAATTCCTATTCTATTTGGAGATGAGATCTATTATTTCTCTCAGTCCACAAATCCAGTGCATGTAAAGTGCAACGTTCAGCAGAAGACGAAGGGCCTTCATGTCAAAGCATGTTGTATCTACTTGGAGAGGCACAATGCAGAGGTATAAAACAAGAAAACATAAAAGCCAGTAACTGAGTCCAAACCTTTCCCTCTCCAAACATTTCCCTCTCCTTGACCATAGCTATTGGCAACAAAAATATAAAATAAGAAAATCTACTTTGAAACTTCTGCCTAGAGCCTAGAAAATTCAATAGAGCACCATAAAACACAGTATAGTTTAAGAGTTTACAACAAGATAAAAGCTTTTAGTTTAAGTTATGAGATAAATAGGTCTTGAAAGGTCACTCCCTAGATCCTTGTTCCTTTATAACATGTTCTTGGGTCCAAAACACCTGTACTTGAGATGCTTGTGTTGGAATGAAAGAAGTCAAAAATGCACTTCTCTTTGTCCTGAGCTATTTGTTATTGTCATTGTTGTGAGGATATTAAACTATGTGTGTAATGTGTGTGTGTGTGTGTGTACACATGTACATATTTAAAAACAAAGGCATAAAATGTACAAAATAAATTTTCTTCCTTAAAGTATATATTTTAGAAGAACTAGGTTTTCTTCCCAACATGTTTCAAAAGGGCTTTGAAAAATAGAACTGGCACAACAGTATCTCTCAGGAAATACTTTGTTTCTAAAGCCTGAATATCTCAAAGTGCTGTAAGTTAAATCGCATCATACATAAAGTATGGGGGTACAAATTTTAAGAGACTTACATTGAATCATTTATAATAGAAATAATTACCATTTAAATGATCTATTTTGAAAGTGAATATGAGCTAGACATGTTTTATTAATTAACAATTTTTTAAGATTTTTATGAAAAATAAAGTTAAAATACAATATCATATTAGTTTCAGGGGCACACAACAGTTATTCAATATTTTTATACCCAAAGAAGTGATCACTGTGACAAATCCAACAACCACTTGACACTGTACTATGCCTTCACAATATGAACTATACAGTCAATATTATTTTATATTAATTTCAGGTGTACAGCATTGTGGCTAGACATTTATATAATTATAGAAGTGACCCCCCTGACTACTCTAGTACCCACCTGACATAGTTATTACAATCTCATTCCCTATGCTTTACTTTATAACCCCATGATTATGACTATTTTATAACTACCAATTTGTATTTCTAAGTCCATTCACCTTTTCACCTTGCCTACAACCCCTTCCAACTGTCAGTCAAACTTAGTACCCTCTGACACCATACATAGTTATTACAATATATTGACTATATTACTTATGCTACATGCTATATCCTATAACTACTTTTTTTTTTTTTAGGAGATTTTAATTTTAATATATATATTTATTTATTTATTTATTTATTTTTGACAGAGAGAGAGAGAGAGAGAGAGAGAGAGAGAGAGAGAGAGAGAGATACAGAGACAGAGAGAGAACTGAACCGGGGGAGCTCCCAGCTCAGTACATGGTTCCACACGGGCCGGGGCTGGGATTCGATCCCCGGTCCCTGGCGCTGCAAAGTGAGTGCTTAACCCACTGAGCCATCCCGGCTTCCCCCTATAACTACTTTTTAACAACCAATTTGTACTTCTTAATTCCATCCCCATTTTCACCCACTGGCAACAATCCCAAAGTTTTCTGTATCTATAGGTTTGTTTCTGTTTTGCTTATTTCCTTGTTTAGGTTCTACATATAAATGAACCAACTTGCATCTTTCTTTTTCTTTATGATACTCCACTCATCACAATACCCTCCATGTCTTTTGATTGAAAATTTTAGTCCATTTAAACTGAAAGTAATTGTTGATAGACATATAGCTACTGCCATTTTATTATTCAGTATTTTGCTTTTATTTTTCCATCTTAAAGAGGTCCTCCTAACATTCCTTGCAATACGGGTTTAACTCCTTTAGCTTTTTCTTGTGTGGGAAGCTCTTTTTCAGTCCTTGAATTTTAAATGATAGTTTTGCTGCATAATCTTGGTTGTAGATAGGTCCTCACTTTTTATCACGTTGAATATTTTCTGCCAATCTCTTCTGGTCTGCAAAGTTTCTGTTGAGAAATCAGCTGAAATTCTTATGTGAGCCCCATTATAAGTTACTAATAGCTTTTCTCTTGCTGCTTTTAGGATTCTCTTTGTTAAAACTTTGCCATTTTAATTACAATGTGTCTTGGTGTGTCCCTGTTTGGGTTCATCTTGTTGGGACTCTTTATGCTCTCTGTACTTATATGTCTATTTCCTTCACCAGGTTAGGGAATTTTTCAGTTATTATTTTTTCAAATAGCTTCTCAATCCCTTGCTTTCTCTCTTCTCTTTCTTCTGTTCTCTTTCTAGTAAACCTATAATGCAAATGTTATGTTTTATGTTGTCCCAGAGGCCTCTTAAACTATCCTCATTTTGGGGGGTGGGGTGGGGATTTTTTTTTTCTTTTTGCTGTTCTGATTGGTTATTTCCTGCTTAGTCCAAATCATTGATTTCATCATCTGCATCTTCTAGTCTGCTGTTGATTCCTTTTATTGCATTCTGAATTTCAGTTATTATATTCCTTATTTCTGCTTGTTTCTTTTTAATGGTTTCTATGTCCTTTTTCACACTTGCTATCTCTTTGTGGAAGTTTCCACTAAGTTACTTGAGAATCCTTATAACCATTGTTTTGAACTCTGTACCTAGTAGGTTATTTGTCTCCATTTTGTTTAGTTCTTTTTCTGAAGTTTTCTCCTGTTTATTCATTTCAGAAATATTTCTTTGTTTTCTCATTTTGGCTGCTTCTCTGTATTTGTGTCTACGTATGAGGTAGATCTGCTATGTCTCCCAGCATTGCTGATGGCCTTATGTATTAGGTGCCCTGTGGGGCCCTGGCACTGTCTTTCTGGTCACAAGGGCTGGGTTGTCCAGGTGTGTTTCTTATGTGGATTGTGTGTGACCTCCTGTTATATTTGAGCCTTGATTGCTATTGACATGTCAGAGAGGGAGACTGACCTTCAGGCTGAATGGCTGTGGAGTTTGACCATGCCCACAACTTATGGGCTACTGTGTAGGGGGCTTATCACATGGAGCAGGATTTTCCCCAGCCAGTTCTAGTGCCTGTAGAAACTGCCCTATGTGTGTGTGCTGTTCATGGGACTAATTGAGTTGTGTTCTGCTGGTGTCTGAAGCCAACCTCCAATTATGCTGGTTTTGGGACCTCTTGGGAGGGACTTTGGTACAGGCTCAGGTCAACCACTGCCTGTGACTGACAGGGGACTATCTGGCAGAAGCTACTAAGCTATCCACTGTTGTTTACTTCCTGTGTCGCACCTGAAGGCACGTGGGAAAGGCCACATTGTGGGCCACACCAGTACCAGGCCTGGAGTTATCTCCACAGAAACCATTACACCCTAAGGCCTGCTGCCCCCTGCCAGTTCTTTTAAGGTTAAACCACTAAGTAAAGCCTCATGTGGTATGTAAATTGGGTGAGGCAGGGTTTCAGAGACTCACTAGAGTGGGAAGAGCTATGTTTACCAGATCAATGTAGATTCTGATTCGGTGCCAATGTTGTGCCTGGAGCTACTTGGCAAAAGTCTCAGAGCTAGGCTGACCAGACATACCATTTTAAATGGGACAGAAAACAACTGTACTGTCTCATTTCAAGTGGCACATATGGTCAGCCTAGTCTCACTAGGCTAAATCAAGCTTATCCAACCTGCAGCCCACTTCCTGCATACAGCTCAGAACGGCTTTGCATGTGGCCAACACAAATTTGTAAACTTCCTTAAACATTGAGATATTCTTGCTATTTTTTTAAAGCTCATCAGCTATCATTAGCATTAGTGTATATTTATGTGTGGCCCAAGACAATTCTTCTTCCAATGTGGCCAAGGGACGCAAAAAGATTGGACACTCCTGGATTAATTCAAGGTGTCAGTAGGCTGACCATACGTACCACTTGAAATGGAACAGTGCTGTTGTTTTCTGTCCTGTTTTAAATGTTACGTCTGGTCAGAGCACACCTAGGCCAGCTGCTGTCACATGAGGCCTGCAGACTCTGATAGTTTTCCAAAAAATATTGCAGTGAGTGGCCCAGCTGCTCATAGAAAAAGTGCCTTTGGCATTGTGGGGTGTGGGTGGGGTGGGGTCCCAGTGGGTCAGCAGGGTAAAATGAGCAGAGCTCATCAGACCAATCAGGTTCAGATTTGGCCATGTGGGGGTGGGATCACACAGGGAAGAAAGTGCCCACCTGCTAGCTATATGGGAAGATCCCACTCAGGAAAGTGGCAACTGTCTTCTAGGTCTCACCCCAAAGCCACATACCTCAGTCTGCTCCCATATGCCTCCAATGCCCCCTGAGTCACTGTCCCTCTGCCAGAGTCCAGAGTGAGTACCCATGGGTGACTGAGTCTGCATTAGGAGGATGTCTGGGTTTCCTGCAACCTCTGTCCCACCTGGAAAGTCGAACTTCCCACTGTTTCTCATAGTCAGATGCTGTGGGGCAACTCTTCCCAGCACCAGTGTTCCATGCTGGGGAGCCTGGTACAGGGCTGGGGTCCCTCGGTTCTCCAGGTGGAACCTCTATGGCTAAGATATTCCTCTTAATTCTTGTATCCACCACAGGTTTGGGGCCAGCCAATTTCATGTCTGCACCTGTTCTACCAGTCTTGATGTGGTCTCTTCTTTGTTTTCTTAGGTATAAAACTTCTTTTCAGCTAGAATTCAGGTGGTTCTACAGGTTGGTTGTTCTATAATTTAGTTGTAATTTTAATTTGTTCATAGAATGAAGTGGGCACAGTGTTTCTTGACTCTGCCATCTTGAATCTCTGTAGCATGCCAGTTGTAAAGAAACTGTTCAGTTCAGGATTCCTTATCTCTCATTTGAACTACAGCACTATCTAACTGCTTTCCTAGTCTCCAGCCTCACAACATTCACCCTCATTCTTCCCCATCCCAAGTTATTTTCCATAACATCTAGAGTAGGGGTTCTTAATCTGGATCCATATATATTATAGAATTCAGTGTTCCATCAACTTGGATGCAAAAAAATTACATCTTTATTTTTATTGCTCTGCAATTGAAATTCAGTAGTTCCTTCTATCATGAATAGAGACAAACTTCAGTATCATTTGCAGTAGCAGTTACCTTGTTACCAAATGAACCCAGGCACTTTTATATCTCATTACAACTGTAGGAAATATTCACAAATATCATGTCAAGTCACCACCATTCAAAGCTGTCATAGTCATTTGATCTGCTGCTAGATCTGATGATTAATGCATTGGATAAAGAAGTACATATATTGCTGTATCGTAATTTATTTTTCTTATATTTTGATCACTGTATTTCAATATAACTGGTCTCCTATAAAACTCTATGTGTCTTTAAAATAGCAATCCTGAGAAGGCTCTATTGGTTTTCTCAAAACAATTAAAGGAGTCTGTGGTACAACAAGAGAAGAACTTCTGTTCTGGGAGAATCTTTCTAAAATAAAATTCTTATAAAGTTACTCCCTTAATTTATACTTGTTTAGTGGCAGTAAATACTCTTTGTAATAGTATCCAAATTGTTCATGGTTCACAGAAAGCCATTCATGATGTGCATGTCTTCCTGTGCTGCCTTGCCACCTGTGTGTCCATTCTTATACTCTGCTTTCCATCAGTTCCAAACTGTATAAAGCTACCTGGTGCACTGAACCAACATAGTGCTCATTGTATCTGGGTATACTATTCTCTTTGATAAACACTTCTCTCCCTAATTGACTGCTGATAAATTCCTACTCATCTGTGAGACCCAACTCAAGGCCACCTCCTTGTGACACTCTTCCTGGCATACAAATTCTTCATTCCTCCCAGACTCAGAACTATCACTTGTTTCTTTGATTCACTTCTGCACACTCTACCTGCATTATTTGGACTTAACACAGGGCATCATGGTTGTATACTTATAGGTCTCTTTATTTTTAAGGGAGTAAAATTAAGAGTCCCTACTTGATACCACTTCTTGTACTTTCTGTTTAACAATGGTGCCCAGCACATTGTAGGTCTTTCATGTACATTAGCTTGACTGTTGTCCACAAGTATTAAATAAAAAAGTAAAATTTGAGTTGTCTGAAAGGATGGTATTATAGTCAGTGTAGGACTCTCAACTGAGTAGGAAGTGAACCTAGTTAATTTGCTTTGCTGATGGTTTCTTTGTGAAGTAGAACTGCTAAAGTCCAAATATTAGTGCTGGATTTTAATGGCCCCTCTGGGTGAATCACCTTATATCTTCAGATTGCTCCTCAGGTGACTTCTATGATAAAAAAGGTATTAAGTCAAAAGCTTGACTCTTCATATGTCTCCAATGATAATTCATCTGAAAAACTGGACTCCTCTTCATACATCATTTGTTCATCTACTCATTTACCCCTCTAGAAAATATTTCTGAGAGAGTTTACTATCTGCCAGACACTGTCTGGAGGATTCAGCTATGATGAGATAAGCTCTGTTCCTGCTCTCATGAAGCTTACTTTTTCAGGGTCAGGCAGTGCTGATCAGTAAGACTTCCTTGGTGATGGAAAGGATGCATATCAGCATTTTCTAATACAGCAGCCATATAGGGGCATGAGCCCTTTAAATGTGGCTAATATGAGAGAGGAACAACATTAAAAATTTTTTTAAACTAATTTGATTTAAACAACCATATGTTGGCGGTGAGTACCATATTGACAGTGTAATTCTAGAGGGTATGTGGTAGAAATGTGTAAGTGCAGAAATGTGCAAATATATAACTAAGAAAACAACCAAATATATGAATAAGAAAAATACCAGATATTAAAAAGTGCCATTTAAGTAAACCAATATAAAGTCACTGGGAGGTCAGAGGTGGGTTCTTTGAGGAGGTGACATTTGAACTGATAGTTGAAAATCAAAAAAATTCTTGTTATGGAAAGAAATGGGGGAAGAAAATTCTAGGCAGAGAGAATAGAAACAATTGCAAACTTGTAAGAGTTATGTGCTGGCTTGTTTGAGAGAACCAGAGGACAATGTACCTGGAGAGCAATAGGTAGAGGGGTCATAGTGGGACACAAATTCAGAGGAGGGCTTGTGTCACACTGCAAGGATCTGTAAACCAGTATAGAGAGCTTGTTTTTTGTCCATGTGCAATGGAAAGTCATCAGAGGGTTTTAAGTCAGGCGACAGCATGATTGCATCAATATTGCATAAAGCAAGTGGTGATGTCTGATGAAGAACGGATGCAGAATGAAAGCTAGGAGTTCAGTCAGAATGATGACAGTAGCCCGATGTTGTAGTAGGGCATGGTAATTGAGTAGAGAGAAGTGGAAGGAATTGGTATGTCCTAGAATTTAAGTCAAGAAAATTTTCTAAAGTAATTATAGGGGTTAGTAAGAGAGAAGAATCAAGACTTTAAGATTGGGGCTTTGGCAATTGGACAGATCATGCCATTGACTGAAATAAAGACTGAAGGAGGTTGGGGTGAAAAATCGTATCAGTTCTGGATATGCCAAGTGTAGAATACCTATTTGACTATCAAATAAAGATATTACATCTGGAATTCTAAGGAAAGGTTAGGACTGGGAATGTGCATTCAGGAGTTACCAGTACAGAGATGGTCTTTAAAGCTGAGGGTCTGAATGAAGCCATCTAAGGAATAAGTACCTTCCTCACTTGCCCCTACACAGACCAGTACCTGCACAAAATGGTTAGTCCCCTCAGATTAAGGTCACTCTCTCCTGGGAAAAAGTGGACAAATTCCCAAGGCCCAAACATCAGTAATCTACTGTGAGAGACATACATTAATTTTTTTGTATCAAGTAAATGTGTACAATCAGGGAGAGAGATAACCATTATTAATGTCATTATGCCCACCCACATGTGCTAAGAGATTAGTGATAGCATCTCTACTTCACAGAGAATGCAACTGGGATACAAATAAGTAGTCATATAGACCTGTGTTAAAATCCTGGCTCTACTGTTTATTGGCTGCATAACCTGGGACAAGATATTTCATGTTTCCCAAACTTCATCAATAAAATGAAGCTGTAGAGAAAATTAAGTACAACAATGTATAAAATCCTGACACCTAACATGACAAATGCCTCCAAATGTGCTAGCTATTGATACGAAATATCTTGGCCAGAGTGAGCAATCCCAGTTACTGCATGACACACCTAAGAAATTAACCCACATGTATGCAACCCCAAGGCCTGTGATTTACTACCTGATTTGGGTTCTTCCCCTTTGGTCTCTTGTTTACTACTCTAACGCTCCCTAAAATAATTTTTTTAGTTGAATTTATTTTTAAAATTGGGAATTGCTGCCTCCTATCACTGGCTCTGCCCTCTGCTCCCTGGCACACAAGTCTGCAATTTTACCTCTCAAGTATACGCCCAGGGAAACTCCTTTTCTTCCTTGTTCCCATTTTTCCTCCTCCCAGCCCATCTTACTCTGCAAGGGAACCTCACCAGTTAACTCAGCATCTGGGACTCATCAGCAAGGCCTCAAGCACTGCTCTACCCCAACCTGCAGTTAAGCACAGTGGGAGGGAATTAGCTACATGTTGCTGACTCTGCTTTTCTTTTTAATTGATAAATTTTGTGGGGTGATGTCAGTTGGTAACAATTACATTGTTTCCAGGTGCTTTTGCTGTGCATTCTACTTAATAAACCTCTAGCCACTGTGGGTGTGAGAAACAAAGAGAAGGCAGTCAATTATTTATCTCTGCTGATCAATTAGATACACGGACCCAGCCCAATATGGTCATCTTCAAAATGCCTTTCCTTGTTTATTGCAGAGCGTGTTCTCCATTTTACTTTGTATTTGCACAGGTGTTTCACTGGATCCATATGGATGCTCCTAATGAGCAACCACCACCAGGGCACATACAGGGAACTTTTGCAGAACTCAGAGCATGTAGGTTTCCATGGTACCTGCTCCCTAGTGTGTGTGTGTGCATACATGTGTAATCTAATCAGCATTTTCCTGCCATCTACTAGCTAAAAATTACTCTTGGAATCTTGATGGTGCAGCACATGAGTGTTAACTATTTTTTAAATAGCAGGACATTCTAAGGTTAGAGACTCTAACTCTTTTTGAACTGTCCTCATTAGGATTGCCTAAAAACATTTATTTAAAAATGCATTTAGGGGAAGCTGGGATGGCTCAGCGGGTTAAGTGCTTGCTTTGAAGCCCCGGTTCCAAGGATCACATCCTGGTCCCAGCCCATGCAGACCTATATGCTGAATGAGGGTGTGGCCCCCCAGTTCAGTTCTTGCTAAGGCAAACTTATGTGGAGGCCCCCACCAAGTTCCCGCCCTGCAAAACTCCCACCCACCTGTGTGGAATGAAACTATATCAAAAACTGATGATGTACAACTATGGAGACTATTCCGGGCCCTCCCTCTTCTCTCTGTCTCATGCTGTCTCTGTCTCTCTATGTCAAAACAATAAAATAACTGTTTAAATAAATGCATTTAAGGGAATACCAGGATAGCTCAGCAGTTGAGTGCTCCCCTTGCAACCAGGAGGTCCAAGCTGAACTGTGGCACTACTGGTAACTGCTAGGATGGCAGCAAAGGTTCTCGCCCTGTACAACCCCACATCCACCTGTGTGAAATGAGACTACGTCACAACTAATGATGCACAACTATGAAGACTGCTCTGGGCACTCCCCGCTTCTCTCTCTCTCTTCTCTCTAACAATAAAACAAATCTTTAGAAAATGCATATAAATCAACAGTTCAAGCAGATTTTCTTGAGATCACGGCATATGAAAACTAGGAGATGACTCACTTGCAACTTTTGACTCTTTACTTTCTGTAAGTGTGCATATTACATAATACTTTAAAAAAAATGTAATCAACGTAATCTCCAAACCCAACACATTGAATCCATTTCTCTTTATACTTCCTTTTGTTTTGGCATTTGTTATCCCTGCACATCAAGTGTACTTTTATCAATTAGGAAAGACATCTGGTAGGATTTTTGTGTGTATGTGACATTTTCTTCCATTAGTCTGTGGCAGAACCTGATAAAGAGCTATTGCTTGCCTAGCCATCCATAATGCTACAACAAGGGCCGTTTGTTTTAATTAGCCAAGTCAAAGGTTCCTAGCACATTTTCAGACATTTGGGCAACATGATGAATAAATTCAGCATTCCAGGCCCTTAAAAACCAATTACTCAAAATAGATCCTTGCAAAATGCAGCCGTTACCTGCCCCCATACATACTGATTCTCACACAAGCATGTTTCTGGACTTATCACATAACTGACCTGCCTTGCTGTCCCAGCTTTGGTACCTAATTGCCACCATTTCAATTTCAGGAAGGAACTTTAATCTGGTCACTTTTTCCTCTGTAATTCCCTGGCTCCATTAGCTCTACGAGGCTCTTTACCGTAATGTAGTATGTGTTTTTGAAATTGGCTGGGGATTATTTAGCCCAGGGGGATGAGATCTGCTTAAGGGCAATTCCTGTCTTACTTGCTTTGATAATCACAGAATCTAATGTCTTATACATTGAAGGCACTATGTTGTTGAATTGATGAAAGGTTTTTCTTAATCATTTCAGATAAATCATCTTCTTAAAAAATTGATCCTATATCCATAGAAACGTAATTCTGCCTGTCATTCTAAGGGGTTAAGAACTTTGATCTATGGACATGAATTCACCTTTCTCAGTCTAGATAGAGAGTGAAGTCTTAGATGGCGAAATATATGGGTTCAATATTGTTGGAACTCATGGGGAATCTAATAAAAGAATGCTCTCCTCTTATTTCCTGCTCTATTATGACACCAAAGAATTGGGGCCATGTGTCTACTACAAACGAATACTGAAAATCAAACCAAGTGAACAGAATACCCAAGAGCACTATTAAGTTGGCGTATGAAGTATTGAGCAAACTAGGATGATAAATATATGGTCCCATTGTACATTTACGTCCCATGACCATGGTACTCAGATTGTATTAAAGGTTAACACTGATTTACTAGCCAAATCACATGATTAAATCACACTAATTTCTCACCTTCAGTTCAGCTCGCTAGGTCATTTCTAGTATATTGAACACATCTGAGTTAATAGTTTATTTAGATTTATATATATTTCACTTTACCAATAGCTTCAAGTTTTCTTTGTTGGGTTTAGTAAGTACCTGGTTAAATTTCCTACAAAGCTTTAACATTTACTATGTAGTATTTCAAAGTAGCTAGAAACACTGATTACATTTCTTCTGAGGCTATTTGGCCCCTATGACCAGTTAGATGTGAAGAACACTGTTTTGGGTTTCAGGAGTTTTTGGAAGGCTTGCCATTTTTTTTTGTCAAATAAGAACAAATTTCTAATCAATCAGGAATATCCCTTTAATAATGATTTATGACTTCTGTTGTTGTTTTTTTCTCTCCTCTAGGTAGTATTAGAGTTTCTCATACTCAAATTTTCTTCAATACTCTACTGAGTGTGATTGTTTTCACCTAAGAAGGGCTTAGATAGATAACCGACTTTCCAACAACAGACCGCAAAATTGTTTTAAAACTTCAGTAATACAGTTTTGATTTTTTTCTTTTCTTTTTTCTCCCCTCCTGATAACATTTTTATATTTGTTAATCTCGATGCTTTCTTCAATTTCCTTCCACCTTGTCAAAATCTGACATTTCCATATCTTTCCCGGACTATCATTTCCAATTGACATTGGAATCTAGTAAGTCAGAGTGGAGGAACCCTTACTCTTTCACCGGCACCGTCAGTAGGAAGACTGGCTTTGTTTACAGGGCACATTACTGACGTACAGTTCTAGATGATCTTCAGAACTTACGCTCTGCAGTTAATCTGAGAGCATCTTCAGTGTTCAAGGTTCTTCGTATCAGTGCTAATTTTATTTCATTGTGGATTTCTATGACAAATTCCCCCATTTTGTTGCATTTCTTAGATGAACTGTTGTGCCCTTCCTGATCTGTTTGTGTATCTACCTTCTCTGACTTGATAGTAATTTATAAACTCTTAACATTCCCCTAATACCCACTTATACAATGCCCAACAAGATCTCCCAAAGCCTCACAATGAAATATCCCACATCCCACAGTCCACAGCCCACACAGTGACAAGAAATACCTTGTCCATATGCCTTCAAGCCTGTTCCTATTGTTCTTCAGCTATGGCTACAGCTGAAAAAGTCTGTTTTTAATTTTATTCTTTATTTATAGATTTCACATATTGTGCTTCAATTGTATTTCTTAGATTTAGTTTTGATTTCCTTATCCTGATGTAACCTCTTTACTCAATTTTATTTGTACCACTATGACTACTTTTAGTTGTTTTCTAGTATGTATTCTTCCCTCCATCCCTCCTTCTCTCTCATTCTCTCTTTCTCCCCATCTCCCCATTTACATTATTCCCATGAGACAGATGCATTAGTTATAGTTATAACTCATATTATAACACTGTGACATATATAATTTCATTAGTATGGTTTACAGGTTCTAAAACTGCATTCTACTTATTTTAAAATAATAACCTTTATGTGCTTTTTAAACTTTTACTTTTCACTCTCCTAGCCCCTGTAATACTACATAGCACACTCTTAATTTTCATATTTTCCTTAATATTTTTTTGCAGACTTGCTATATATATAGCGCTGAGGTGCAGTGTGAACAAATTTACAAGGCATGGTTCTAATAAAAACCGCATTCCTGCCTGACAATCACTACCTCCCTTAAGTTCTGTGATCTCTTCTAATTTCACCTCAAGATGAGTTTTCCATTTTTCTTTAATTCCAATTGCCTTTCAGAAAGAACATGCTAGAATGAAAGCACTTAACAAAGATGAGTCAGAGTATCTGGCCTATCTCCCACAGAACCTCTCTAGAAAGAAAGAATTATGAAGACCTTGACCTGGTAATACATTGTCCATCAAACCTAAAGTAGATTGCATATATGCTTTCCATTGAATTGATTTTTCCGGCTGTGTAAATGGGGTAGTCTTTGGATGTCCACACTTCGTTGTTTGGACTTCTTCAGGCAATGGCTTAGACCAGAATTTAGCGTCACATTTACAATTCACAAAGACGGTACACAGTAGTTCCTTGATCTGACAGTGATCGGAAATAATATGTAGAAGTGGTGATATTACCCTAGATGAATCCTGAGAAAAATAAAGAAATGTTCACTTCTTTTCAAATGCAAAAAGATAAAGAGTTCAGTAGGTAACACCAAGGGAGAGGAAAGACTGGAAAATCCAGTATAACTAATTACTTCTCCATAGTGATGCTTCTTGAGAACACTTTGCTACTATGCATAGTATCATAGATTCAGCATACTTTAATTGCCCGTTATTTTTGGCAAGGTGGCATTTTAAGTTTTCTTCCCTAACTGCAGAATAGATAAATACAGCATTTGACTCATAGGTTGATCCAGGATTATTTTTGTTTTCCAGCACCTTCCAATGTCACAGCAAAAAACCCCAAAACAAACAAAAAACAAAAACGGTGCAAATCTTTCTGGGCACTCTTCCTACAGTCCCTGAAATATCTACACTGCGTGCCACTCCCACTGTGTGCCACTCCCACTGCTTTCAGGACATCTGAAACAATCACCGTGAGGTTCAGGAATCACTCCAGGAAGAAACTGTGCCCCTTTCTTCTGCCTTCAGCAGTCAGACTACTTTTAAATTTACAGCTCTCTGTTAAAGGAGGGGCTGTGCCCAGCCTTTAGTTTGATACATTGTGACAGCTGGGTGTTTTTCTGATCTCACTTATCCCGAGAAAGCTGTCAAAAGTGGCCTCTGCAGAGATAGTTGACCCAAATTATGACTTCTTTCAGGCAAGGGAAACTCCTCGAGGACAAACAGGAAGCGATCTTTCAGCATAATGTATTCCCATTGGGAGCAAATAAACAGTTTCCTTTTCAGTTCAAAGCAGTGAATTCAAGACACATAAGTTCATTTTGGCTCAATGTGACCTTAAAATCAAGTAAAATGGAATATGTTTATAATTCTGAGCCTTAAGATTCTGTTTGGCTGAACACTGAGGTTGAAGTGTTGAATTTAATCTCATTTTAGTTATTATTTTTTCTTTAACATTTCCAAGTGCTGCTAAGTTTTGGAAATAAAATAAAGAAAGTGCTAAATTAGTTTTCAAATCCATGACCAGGCTTCCCTGGTGCAAAAATAATCCCCTGAGGTGTGGTGTTAAATGAAAAAAAAAATTTTTAAGTGTATACGTACAACAAAAGAATTTTTTCTGAACGTAGTTGGGACCTAGGGGAAGTTAACTCTTGCTTTTTAATTAATTTGACTTTTCTCTTGGTAGTTAATACGCAAACTTTTCTACTTTTATTATCTTTAGAACTAATTAACCACAATTTGCTGTTTACATAACAATTATGTTTCATCACAAAGGAGGAGAAACTTGCCCTTTATTAGCCTACACCCCTCACATCATTAATAAAAAGCTGACAATAAAATGTATATCTGTTGTCTAGTCTACAGGTTGACACACTCTGGAAAGTAAGCTGGATTGTTTTTCCAATTTTTTGATGAGTATGCATTGAATACAAATTTTCACAGAATCAAGGTAAATTGTAGTCACCCCATCTTCTAATCTATTAGTTCAATTACTCTCATAGAAGAAATTGAGATTAGTCTGACAAATTTTGTTCCCATAAACATAATGCCAGCTAGAGAACAAACAAAACACCTTTTCTTAGGAGAAGAGTCTCCACAAATTACATGCAGAACACAAAATGGGAGTTTGGCCTGCTAAATTTCATCAGTTCTACCTAATTGCCCTCCATTCTAATTGAGGAAAGATTGGTATCGAACATATTTGAGTGGTGGATGGTGGAGGGGTGATTGAGTGAATTTTGGTTATTTGTGCTTTTGAAACCCAAAGCCGGTTTCAGCTCACTCCAATCAAGGAAACTAGGTCGTGTGGTCTCCTTAACAGTAATCCCCACAGGGCTGTTATGTCTATAAGCAATTCAGAAGTCACTGTGCCTTCTGATACAATTTATCAATCCTAGGATAACTAACAAATACAGAGATATAGAAAAAGACGTACATGCAACATACAGTCCCTTAGGTGTTTACATGTTGGTCCTTTTTATTAAGATCATTTTAAACTATAATGTAGTCAGCAACACTAAGATTTCTGGTCCTTCATAGTTTCAGTGTCAGAAGTTACAATATTCTCACTGCTCCAAAAGCATTCTGAACGGGCTTGCTGAATTACTTCTAAATGCCTTGGTATCACACAATGTCCATTAAGGAAACAAAGCCAGGAACAATAGAGGCATTGCAAAAAATAAAACCAAACACTCTACTTTTTTTCCTCTTGTGAAAACAGCAATTTCCTAACAATAAAATATTAGCCTTTTTGATGTTGAATGTAAAGTAGAAAATCATTCTAATAGGAAGGGGATGGCACTGTGATTTACATGTGTTCAGTAAGCTGTTTTGATTTCGAATCCAAGAGGGACTATGAGACACATGGTATCTACTGTGTAATGGTAGTAACTGGGAACTTAATCCCTTTTGATTTGCCTTTGCTGCGCAGTTAGCAAGGGCATATGTGAAAGAGACAGCAGTGACCCAGGATGATTTTGAACCACCCTCAAGAACAAAGGAAATACCTTTGGGATGGCACAGAGATCACACACCCGGTATCAGGTTTGGGGTGCCCCCTGGTGTTCGACATGACAATACAGATAAAGGAATTTAGCAACTGGAAAAATTTTGCAACAGTGTTTCCTACTATTCATCTTCCTCTTTCTGTGTTCCAGCTATGCAGGCCTTCTCTTAGTTCCCAAATATCATGTTAGCCCTTTTGTTTTGTTCTTTGCACATGCTTTTCCCTGCGCTTAGAATACATTCACCCACCTCATTTGTCTAGTTAACTCTTATCTATACTTTAGAGTTCACCTTTGACATCACTTCATCAAAGAAACATTTCCTAACTCCATATACTAGGTCATTTAATGTGTAATACGCTATAAGCCATCATCAGTTTCTAGAAGTACCTCTCTAGATTGAAACTGGAGCAGTGGTTTTAGCTTTTGAAATTCAAAGAAGAATGTCAGTCTCTGGGAAACCATCTAATACAAGGGACCACGCTTCTTTTAAATGACTGCTCTCAGAGAAAACGAAAGATCAAACTTTTACATACACAATTTTCTATATTGATGTTTGCACTAAAACTTCATCCAGCATGTTGATCATTTTTCTCCATTGACTTTCCCCTTTTATTATACATGTCTAATCTCTAGTAACCTTACTCAATTCTTTTGTTCCTTCTCACACCTTAAAAATAACAGGCATTCACTGACCAATTTATTTAACAGTAAAATGTAAGCTTAAATTCTGATGAATTAAAAAATAAATACATACATAGCTCTAATTTAAGTTATCTTTTATCCTTGGATATCCCCTTTGTCTTTATGAAAACTTTTAAATATTTTGAGTTGAAATAATAGTACAATGAGCATGTGTGTACCTTCGGCTAGATCTGCTATATATACATATATCCTTTAGGAGTGCTTGAGTGAAAGTTGCAAATCTCATGACACTTCATTCCTAAACACTTTAGAATGTACTTCTTAAGGACAAGAACATTCTCTATACAACTATAATACTAATATCACAACCAAGAAGTTTACCATAGAATGATATATAACTTAATATACAGCCCATATTCAAGTTTTTTAAATATGTCTGTAATAATTTTTGTTATTATCAGATCCAGGACTCAATCAAGGATTACTTAATACATTTGGATGTCTAGTCTTTTTTAATCTAAAAAAGATCCACTATCTTTTACTTTTTTTTTTTCGGTAATTCATGACCCTTTTATTTTATTTTATTTATATTTTCTTTTTTTAAATTTTATTGGTTTTTTTTTAATTACAATTGATATTCAGTATTATATTAGTTTCAGGTGTACAGCACAGTGGTTAGACATTTATAAAACTGATGAAGTGATCACCTTAATAATTACAGTACCCATCTGATACCATACATAGCTTAACAATATTATTGACTACATTCTCTATGCTGTACTTTACATCCCCTTGACTATTTTGTAAGAACCAATTTGTACTTGTTATTCCCTTCACCTTTTTCACCAGCCCCCAACCTTCCTCCCACCATTTGTATCTGTGAATCTGTTTCTGTTTCATAATTCATTTTTTTAAGAGCATTTTGAATCTTTCCTCTACTGTACAGGTATGTTTCTTGTTCTATTGAATATATGGTTTTCTCCCCTTCACTGATTTCATGACCCTTTTAAAAAGTCCTCGGGTCAGATATCTTGAATGATTTTCCATAATATGATTTGTCTGATTGTAACTTCAAGACTAGATTTACGCATAGAAGAAAACATTGGCACTAAACTTATGGACCTGGGATTTAGGGAGGACTTTATGAATCTGACCTCAATGGCAAGGGAAGTAAAAGCACAAATAAACAAATGGGACCTTATTAAGCTAAAAAGCTTCTGCGCTGCAAAGGAAACCATCAACAAAGCAAAGAGGCAACCAACCAACTGGGAGAAAATATTTGCAA